>CAJHNH020000052.1:185000-230000 GCA_905116865.2 Candidula unifasciata | reverse complement strand
GTACCGAAAGAACATATTTACTATAAAAAAAAAAAGCATATGTACTAAAGAAACAGGTGTAGAAACAGATAGAGGAACAGTGAAGGAACATGTACACCGGTTAGAGGTAGAGAGTTGTGAGGCACACTCACACACATTTGTATTTAGCCCCTCACCCGCTTCTCCCACCCTCACCCCAAACTTTTACGGACGCTAAGCAGTCCACTGTATCCATAAAAAGACCACTGTGCTGGCTAAATTAGTGGATAACAACACATGGGAGTAAAGAATGATGTAGCACGTTTATGACGCCTTCTAGACCCAGATAGGAGACATTGTAACCAGACCTCATGAGTAGAAGCTAAGTTAATAATCTTTATTATTTCGCGGTTCTATTGACTCTTAAAGCTTTACTAATTGATTGGTGCTGTGTATTTTCTATACTGGAGAGCACATTGCCTTCCCAATGGTCTAGTTAAAAAAAATTATGCCTCTAAGTCCTCCAGATGTAGGTCAAAATGAGGCTTCGGTGGTTTCAGTTTGCCTGTAGACTCGAGTGAGGCTCAGGTCAGCAGCGAGCCAAAGTGAGACTCAGGTGGTTTGAGTTCAGGTGAGGCTGTTTACAAAACACAATTGTAAAACATAAGGGCGAGAACGCATTAAACCTAACATTGTGACATGATACCAACCCTCTTTAGTCATAATTGTTTTTATTCTACACATAAGTCATAGCACCATATGCAGTGAACCTTCAATGACCCCTAAAATCCCTTCTGTAACCAGCCGACATTAAAACTTGACCCCCTGACTAAGACACCGACACCTAACACCGTGGTACCCGCTCCTTTGCCAAAATTTTTCATTTTTAAATCTACATAAAGTCATAGCACAATATGCAGTTACCCCTCAATGACTCATAACTCTCCCCCCCCCTCCCCATCTAACTAGCCGACAACTTTACCCCCTCCTCACTGGGTCACCGACACCTTTGCTAATCAGCTAATAACCGAGACTACAACAGGCTCTGTAGAGACATGCTTGCCGACGCCTGTCGGTTAGGCACGTGAGGATACAGCTTCTTGACCACAAACCAACCCCGAGCACCAGCTGACACCCATCCTGAATCCGACCTGTGCTGGTTCTGTCGGTTTTACAACAAATCTAATTCGTCGTTCCAGAATCTTAGCCAACATTTCACCTACGTGGATTAAAAGGGAGATGCCTCTTTAAGTGTTACAATTTAGCTTATTGCCTTTTCTTTTCCATATGGGTACTATAATGGCTCTTTGCCAGTCTATTGGAACAGTCCTTTCATTCCAGGCTTTCCTAAATATATGGAGTAGCCAGATGGCTCCAGTTTCTCCACAAACCTGTATTGCCTCAGCTGTAATTCCAGCGGCCTTTTTTTTTTTACTGCACCTGATTGCTTCTGCGACTTCTTGTTCAGTTATTCCAGGCTGTTCCTCGTGTGTATATCTAAGTGTGAATAGGCAAGTTCCTGAATTTTTTTTAACGCTCAGAAGAGTTTGAAAATATTCTTTCCATCTTTCTCTGATCTTACCCTCTTTATGTATGGGTCTTCCTTGACTGCCATTGACCTATTCTGTTGGTTTGAATGGGTCATGTCTGGTTCTCATTATTGCGATGGTTTTGTTGAACTCTACTAGAATTACATATACAGTTTCTTGAGCAGCTCTGTTTTTTTTTTTTTTTTTTTTTTTTTTTGAACTTTTCAAATTCACTGCTGATTAGCTGGACCTGCCGCAGTTTCATCCTTGAAAGAAGCCTGGATTACACATAAATCACATCGAGAACACAGCAAAATGCCACATCCTTGAGAGAAGCCTGGATTACACATAAATAACATCGAGAACACAGCAAAATGCCACATCCTTGAGAGAAGCCTGGATTACACATAAATCACATCGAGAACACAGCAAAATGCCACATCCTTGAGAGAAGCCTGGATTATACATAAATCACATCGAGAACACAGCAAAATGCCACATCCTTGAGAGAAGCCTGGATTACACATAAATCACATCGAGAACACAGCAAAATGCCACATCCTTGAGAGAAGCCTGGATTACACATAAATCACATCGAGAACACAGCAAAATGCCACATCCTTGAGAGAAGCCTGGATTACACATAAATCACATCGAGAACACAGCAAAATGCCACATCCTTGAAAGAAGCCTGGATTACACATAAATCACATCGAGAACACAGCAAAATGCCACATCCTTGAAAGAAGCCTGGATACACATAAATCACATCGAGAACACAGCAAAATGCCACATCCTTGAAAGAGGCCTGGATACACATAAATCACATCGAGAACACAGCAAAATGCCACATCCTTGAAAGAAGCCTGGATACACATAAATCACATCGAGAACACAGCAAAATGCCACATCCTTGAAAGAAGCCTGGATACACATAAATCACATCGAGAACACAGCAAAATGCCACATCCTTGAAAGAAGCCTGGATTACACATAAATCACATCGAGAACACAGCAAAATGCCACATCCTTGAAAGAAGCCTGGATTACACATAAATCACATCGAGAACACAGCAAAATGCCACATCCTTGAAAGAAGCCTGGATTACACATAAATCACATCGAGAACACAGCAAAATGCCACATCCTTGAAAGAAGCCTGGATCACACATAAATCACATCGAGAACACAGCAAAAGGCCACATCCTTGAGAGAAGCCTGGATTACACATAAATCACATTGAGAACACAGCAAAATGCCACATCCGTTGAATAACACATACTTTTTACATCGCCACCACCAGCATAGCTTTATAATAATTAATTTATTATTATTTTACTCTTTAAATAGGATTAACCTCTTGATGTGCCTGTCTAAACCATGTTTGTAGGGAAAGGGGTTGGAAAGGGACTCGAACTTCCCAATGTTGTCTTGGGATCGGAGCCGCTGATATCATATATTTTCCTTGTCTCTGAGCGAATCAGTCAGTCAGGTCCGAGTGCACAGTGAAAGCTGTCTACGGTTTACCTCTGACAAGCCCAGTTCAGTTATTCCAGGCTGTTCCTCGTGTGTATTTCTAAGTGTGAATAGGCAAGTTCCTGAATTTTTTTTAACGCTCAGAAGAGTTTGAAAATATTCTTTCCATCTTTCTCTGATCTTACCCTCTTTATGTATGGGTCTTCCTGACTGCCATTGACCTACTTCTGTTGGTTTGAACGGGTAATGTCTGGTTCTCATTTATTGCGATGGTTTTGTTAACTCTACTAGATTACATATACAGTTTTCTTGAGCAGCTCTGTTTTTTTTTTTTTTTTTTTTTTTTTTTTTTTTTTTTTTTTTGAAACTTTTCAAATTCACTGCTGATTAGCTGGACCTGCCGCAGTTTCATCCTTGAAAGAAGCCTGGATTACACATAAATCACATCGAGAACACAGCAAAATGCCACATCCTTGAAAGAAGCCTGGATTACACATAAATCACATCGAGAACACAGCAAAATGCCACATCCTTGAGAGAAGCCTGGATTACACATAAATCACATCGAGAACACAGCAAAATGCCACATCCTTGACAGAAGCCTGGATTACACATAAATCACATCGAGAACACAGCAAAATGCCACATCCTTGAGAGAAGCCTGGATTACACATAAATCACATCGAGAACACAGCAAAATGCCACATCCTTGAGAGAAGCCTGGATTACACATAAATCACATCGAGAACACAGCAAAATGCCACATCCTTGAGAGAAGCCTGGATTACACATAAATCACATCGAGAGAACACAGCAAATGCCACATCTTGAGAGAAGCCTGGATTACACATAAATCACATCGAGAACACAGCTAAATGCCACATCCTTGAGAGAAGCCTGGATTACACATAAATCACAATCGAGACACACAGCAAAATGCCACATCCTTGAACGAAGCCTGGGATACACATAAATCACATCGAGAACACAGCAAAATGCCACATCCTTGAAAGAGAAGCCTGGATACACTAAATCACATCGAGAACACAGCAAAATGCCACATCCTTGAAAGAAGCCTGGATACACATAAATCACATCGAGAACACAGCAAAATTGCCCACAGTCCTTTGAAAGAAGCCTGGATACACATAAATCACATCGAGAACACAGCAAAATGCCACATCCTTGAAAGAAGCCTGGATTACACATAAATCACATCGAGAACACAGCAAAATGCCACGTCCTTGAAAGAAGCCTGGATTACACATAAATTACAATCGAGAACACAGCAAAAATGCCACATCCTTGAAAAGAACCTGGTATCACTACATAAATCACATCGAGAACAACAGCCAAAGGCACATCCTTGAGAGAAGCCTGGATTACACATAAATCACATTGAGAACACAGCAAAATGCCACATCTGTTGAATAACACATACTTTTTACATCGCCACCACCAGCAAAGCTTTATAATAATTAATTTATTATTATTTTACTCTTTAAATAGGATTAACCTCTTGGTGTGCCTGTCTAAACCATGTTTGTAGGGAAAGGGGTTGGAAAGGGACTCGAACTTCCCAATGTTGTCTTGGGATCGGAGCCGCTGATATCATATATTTTCCTTGTCTCTTAGCGAATCAGTCAGTCAGGTCCGAGTGCACAGTGAAAGCTGTCTACGGTTTACCTCTGACAAGCCCAGTTATTAAGACTGGACTGTGTACAGTTGCTAAAGTCTGAGCTGCAAGGATATCAGCAACCACGGGGTTATGCAACGTGTCCTGACTGCACGTACTTAACAAGAGAGGCGGTAATAGCTAAATCACTCGCTGTAAGCAAAAGACCTTGTGCATATGACATGTTTAATTGCTTTAGATTTCTTTCTATAATTCTTCTTATTTTTTACATCTGAGCATAAGGCCTTTTTTTTATATCCAGAAACCATGAGTTCTTAACCCTTTGGCTCGGTACTATGGATATCGCAACCCTTCGGCCTTGATTCCGTGTTGATCCAGTGTCTTCTTTCATACTCATGTTAAGCCAGTATTGATACAGCTGTTCTTCCATGCCACAATGCCAAACTATCCTCTTCTTCTGTGTCCATCTGAAGATGTAACTGCTTGCGCCCGTTTACAGCATTGCGGTATTTGTGCCTTTCGGCAGAGACATCCGACTTTTGCAGGCATTTGTTGACAGAGACATCCAACGCCTGCTGGCATTTGTTGACTGGGTTAGCCTTCCCAGAAGCCAAACTAACCTCTCCCTTCTGATCTTGGTCTCGTCGTGTCTCTCCCCTACAATACCCCCCCCCCCCAACCCCCTTTCCACCCGCCCTTTTTTTCTTTAGTTTTTGATAGTTGCCACCCACAGCTTTAACTATCTGGTGACGTGTAGACATGACGTGGAATGCCTTCTGACACGGGTAAATAGCTCTCTTTGTAAATCAATGTATGTGAAGACATCTTCACTACACTTGGTTATTCAAAATATTGAATACACTTCCGTGCATGTATAATATACATTACATAATAATAGTATGATAGAAGTGAGTGTGGGGAGGGGGGGGGGGGTCGGGGGAATCAAGGGTATCGAATACTATCCCTAGAGCGCAATTGCGTAACCAACTACTCGAGCGCCCACGCTCGTGCCACCAAAAAGCCTTTAGTTGTCTTAGTGTGTATGTGTGTGTGTATGTGTGTGTGTGTGTATGTGTATGTGTGTGTGTGTGTGATGAGTCTGGCTACCGCTGAAATGTTTGCCGAGCAGTAGACGGCGGTCAAACTGCACATCTATATCCTCTATTTCAAGTTTGTAAACTGCACACCTTCTTCTCTCGTCATTATTTTATAAAACCACATCTCTGTAGCTTTGGATACACTTTAGATACACTACTAACTACTCTGCAGATATGTCATCATTCACTTCCCTACATCAAAATAAACTATATATACATATATATCTAGATAGATATGTGTGTGTGTGTGTGTGTGTGTGTGTGTGTGTCTTGAGAACCTTGTCCCCACTTCAGTTGACAATAATAAATAGCAAAGAATATTCTTTATTTCGGTATACATATAGCTCTTCCACATTTCAGTTGACAATAATAATTCAGTACATTTAAGACAACATAATATACTCACAGTTGTTGTGTTACATTGTACCTCTTGTTTACCTGGCTGCAATCGCTTCTCTTCACCATAAATGACCACACGTATCTTGTGTCTGCCACCGGTGCTCAAACACTAGATTATTTACACTTCTACAAGGTCAGCTTCTGACCTAACTGCCGCAAGGGCACCAAACGTTTTTTTTTTAAATAGCAGACAGTGTCACGAATTACACTCGGTAATTTTTCCAAGGCATGGACGGGCATGTTCTTACATGTTTATCATAAACTGTAATTAGCATTCTGACGATACTGTTTGAAATTGAACGCAAACACTAGACTAGTACACGGTGGTACACACATTTTTTTTTTTTTTACTTGTTCAATTGTATATAGCTATGAGAAACATTTTTTGCTCATTAAATTACTAGCATCTAGTGCCGTTATAATGTTTAAGATACAATATTTAGCCAACACAAACTACGTAGTAAGAACAACGGGAAGGAATCTAGATTGTATACAATAAAGTTAGCGAGAAGATGTTTATGTTCCACAAAGTTTTATGTTTGGCTTAGTGTCTTACATCTTGTTTTTCCCCTTTAATTACGCTTCAAAGAAATGTCTCTGCATGTTACCCCCGAAGACTAGACCCCAGCGCCAAATTCAGTTAGATTTGAATAAAGTGTTGTTTACCACCATACCGTGCCTCATAAAATGACAGTTATCAAAGATCATTGGTTCTCTTAATACTGGCGCGAAACTTTCAAATGTTACACAGCAAATGCTTGTCGCCATGTAAAGAGTCTATCGATTGCAACAAAGTTTCCGGTTAACTGGCGTCATCAGATACCTTCCAACAGCAGAAAGACCAAGGGTTAGGACGCAACGGCAGCACGGATTTGTTTAAACAGTTTATTTGTAGAACCATTTCAAGTCTGCCCAAAGGACAACGGACACCATAATAAGTTCAGTAACAAATACCAAAGACGTTTCTCTCAACATTCTTTTACGAGGTCTGAGGAACCGAACGTGTGTCCACTCCAACTTGTCCGATGCCCTCAACTTGAGCCCCGCCATTTCCCCAATACATTTCTGTGGGTACAAGTGCACGCTAGAGGGCAGGTCTGTCTTCTCAGACTCGTCGATATTCATGATGGCAGAATCAGGGTGTACACACGTCCTCGTGAACGATATGCTCATAACTGCATCCGCCAGGCTTTAAACTTTTGTGGGGCTTCATTTGTGTATGAATGGAATTTTAGAACACAGCTGGTAACAATCCGGTGGAACATCACGGCGCGGAGGTATATACGCGATGTCCTGATACCACAGGTTGTGGCAGATTTCCAAAACCTTGGCCACACTGCACGACAATAAAGCCTCTCATCAAGCACGAATAACCACTGCATTTCTCTCGCAGAACAATGTTAATGTTTTTCTTCCATGGCCAGCAACGTCACCTGACCTCAACCCAACTGAGCATGTGTGGGAGATGCTTGACCGCCATGTCCGAAATGTGCCAAATCCACCTCACAATTTGTTACAGCTTGAAAATAAACTCACCCATACTTGGAATGAGCTTCCACACGTGCAGTCAAAAAAAAAATGCACTCAACAAGGCCCTGTTGTGAAGCTATGATTTAGGCCAGACGCGGGCACACTCCTTACTAAGCACTGAGTCTTTTTCCCCCGACTATTTTGACCCCTCTAACACTATCTCCTCTGTTATGTATGCATAGGCAAGATTCTATAGAAACTAAAAACCTACAAAAACACTAATAATTGCAGTTTGTCAGAAAATTCGGTTCAATTTGACACACAATACGCAAGTTACTGAAGCAAATGTGAAGTGTTAACTTTCTTTTGAAAGAGAATACATTGTTTGGGAGGAGACAGTCTAGTTTAGTCTGACATGCGCACAACTTCAGTTTAAGTACATTGTTTCTGCACTGTCTTAGTGAAGACAGAATAGTCTTCTGTAATGTACTTGTGACTAAAGTTTAAGTACACTGTCTCTAATTGTCCGCTGGAGACAATAGTTTCCACTGACATATACAGAGGTATGTTGTCTCTATATTGTCTGAGTGAATTAATAATAGTATTCTGTGATGTACTTGTCATTATAGAATATATATATATATATATATATATATATATATATATATATATATATATATATATATATATAATAATATATATATATATATATATATATATATATATATATATATATATATATATATATATATATATATATTAGACACCGATTTAAATGCGAATTCTAACCCAAGATCGCCAGGGCGGAAGTTAAATGTCTAGTCGCCGTAATAGTAAAGTTACACACAACAGTCAAGAGTCTAGTCACTGTACTATAGCAGTAAAGCTACACCCAGCAGTCCAATGTCTTGTCAACATTCTACAGCGACTCTATTCAGCAAAGCTACACCAGTTTTGAGATACAGTTTTCCATGCCATGTGGCATATTTCGCATAAGGTCCATAGTTTAAGACTTCCCGGTAGGTACTCCATGTAAACACTTTGACCACATGCAACCTTTAGTTTTACAGAAACACAATAAAATCCTGAGCTCAATCTTTGAAGTAACTAGTAAATACTGCTCTGAGCATTGTATGCATTCTGTCTCAGAGAAAACACATTGTTAATGATTAATAGCTCTCTGTATCGTACTGGACTTTTATCTTAGTACAGACAATATGCCTTTTTTTTTAAAGGCAAGAGTATATCTTAACAAATTGTAAATATCCATCTTTCAACCCCCTCCCCAAACCCCGATTTATAACGATTGCCATTCTGAAAATTCTTCCGCTTCTTCTTCTTCAGCATTCTGAGCTGTTGAGGTTCACTACTGCAGATATCACCCGCCTCCATTCATCTCTCTGGTTGGCCTTCTCTTTCCAGTTGATGACACCAAGTGTTTGCAGGTCTGTCTGGATATTATCTCTCCATCATCTTCTTGGTCTCCCTCAGGGTCTACGACCATTCATCTCCCTGGTGTATACAGTTTTCACTACTCAGTCATCTGACATTCTCTCAATATGCCCCAACCATTTCAGTCTATTAGCTCTCATGATGCCAGTGATCAGTGGTGGTTTAAACAGTTTATGAATGTCGTTGTTGCTTCTCACTCTCTATTCCTCGCTGTCAGCACCAATGTCCATTGGAAGATTCGCAACCTTACAACATCCACTGATGATACTTCTTAGAGGGAAAGTTCATATATCTACTATCTAGTATTGTTTGTGCACTGCTCGGGAACGACAGCTACATTTATCTTCCCAGGGAATCTGCAAGCGACAACAAAGATTCCGCCTTCCCATCGTGCTCATTGATGCGTGCGATCTGACAGAGGCGCCGAAAACTTGTCAAATGCCTTGAGGATTAGTCTCTAGATTTCTGTTCCCACACCTACGTACTGGATTCCCTCAATCCACTAACCATGCGCCCATCTTCCTTGGCACGGCACCTGCTAATGATGATTATAACTGGAGTAACAAAGGACCAATCGAAACAAGAGCATCACTATAATCAAGGCACACGCAACAAGCCAACGTGTCCTTAAGTAACCACCAACATTTTCTACGAGTACTGTAACATACTTCACCAAGCCAAGTATGATCCCATAGTGCGATCAGTCTCTTTACTGTGCACGAAGACACTACACCGAAGATGAGTGGTGATCGATGGCACACTCTCAAGTCTTACTGCCTTCCTAAATATTCTCATCGGCAGTCTCTCCAGACATGGACGAAACACCGCAGCGAACTATGTCCCAGGTGCCTGCTTTGGGCGACTCACACCCGATCGCGCAGATACACCTATGTGATGGCAGTGACAATTCTCTGACAGTTCTTTAAACGATCTCGCCACGAATGACTCAAGATAGATGCACCACTTGGTTAAAGATTCCAGACCTCCCGTCAGCAATCCCAGCCAGTCACTGAAGCATCGCTGACTAACAGCCCGTTAATCAGCCTCTGATACTTCTCCCCATCACAGCTCCACGTTGGTTAACACACACGAGGTCTCCGGCACCTTCTGCGCCCTTACAGATACCCTGGTCAGCCTCGTGCCCCATAGCCGCAACGATACCTACTCCACAAACACATGGGTCACACAACCATCCATTCTGGAATTTACACAGACAGAATTTTTAAGTCCAACCTGGATCCACCCCAGTTATGAAGAGAAAAAAAAATACATTGATAAAACACAGTATAAGCATACAGTGGATATAAATACGCAACACACGTCCACACGGTTGGACGAACTGTCAAGCTACTGACTGAAACTACCACAAGACCTTTCACACCTGCCGTCAGTTACAGGTGGATCTCACATTCTCGCTAACACTACGGGTCGCCCATGCGCTCTACTTGTGGACCCACACAGATCCCACATTCCCCACACAACTTAGGAAGTTTGCAGTCATCAGTGGTCTGGCTTCATGATATCGTTAACCCCACAATGATTTTCACACGTAACACTCATGGCATCAAGGTTCATAAATAATACAGCTGACAGTTGGGTGATCTCAAGACGAGTGTATCGCAAGCGGGACATCTTGCTTTTGATCGAGAAGTTTCCAGAGCGTTCCTATGAGAGCAACGTTCTGCAAAGGACATGATACAGACTGACGGTTGGTATATTTCTTTTTTTTTTTTCGAGAACTATGTCATATTGGTGCATTCCTTCACCATACCTATTCAATATATATGCAGAAAATATAATGAGAAATGTCAAAAATGACCAGACTTGTGACAGCTATGATCAGCTGAAAATTGGTGGCAGCCCTATTCCGGAGCTCCGCTACGCAGATGACACAGTCCTCCTTTCGAACAGAGTAAAGGGAATAGAAAATTTAATATTGTCTGTCCAAAAACACAGTGAAGATCAAAATCTGTTCTTGAATTTAAAGAAAACGAAAATAATGTCCACAGATAAAACTGGCTGTCACCCACAAATAACAATAAATTATGCAGAAATTGAAAATGTCACAAACTTTGAATATCTAGGCTCTATAATAAACAATAATGGAGACTGTTCGACAGAAATTAAAAGGAGGATGGCCATAGCAATGCAAAGATTGAACATCCTTAAAAGTCTATGTTTAAGCACCAGCAAGGAGATAAAAATTAGAATTTTGAGAGCATGCATCTTCCCTGTGGCTACATACGGATGTGAGTCGTGGACTATCTCTCAGTCCTTAAGAAAGAGAATTGGGGCTTTTGAGCTGAAATGCTATAGAAAGATTCTCAGAATATCTTAAACAAGGAAGATGAGAAATATTGACATCTTAAAAGATCTGAACATCAAGGAAGATTGGTTAATAAACACCATCCCTTCTCGAAAGCTGAAATATTTTGGTGATATCAAGCGCAACGACGGATTTGAAAAAATTATAGCAGAAGGCATGGTACCAGGAAGGAGGGGCAGGGGCCGACCGACACGAAGATGGGCACAGGATATAAGTGACTCCTTGAGTGTGAAAGTTCATGAGGCGGGAGAACTGGCAAGAGACCGAGTTTCTTTCAGGCAGACTGTGATGAGAGCGACGTTCTGCAAAGGACCTGCTACATGATGATGATGATGTCATACTGGACTTTGCCGGGTTCACTAGTGATCTGTATTCCCTGCAAAATTCACGGAGTCTGTCTAGTTCATAACTCCAAGCCAGTTTGTTCCTCGTCGGTATATAGGTAATAGTAGTAATTTTTTAAGCCTTAAAGTTATAATTGGGATGTATAGTCTTAATCCTTGATAATACCGAGGTGCCGGGTTCGATCCCAGCAGTGGAAGAATGTCTTGTATTCGTTTCGACAGTGGTACCGAAAGCTGACCGTTTAGGGAGCAATGGCAAACTAGGTTAGTTTCATATCCTTTACAGGGCGTTGCAGAACCAACCCCAGCAGCACCTGGCTGTTGTATGGTTTCTCTAGGCAGATTTGTGTCCAGTAGTTTGCCATTGCTCCCTGGACGGTTGGCCCCCTGATACCACTGTCGAAAACAATGCGAGGCGCGTGGCCTGCAGCTGGGATTTAACCCGGCACCCCGGTATTACGAAGCGTACTAATGGCAAACTACTGAACGTAAACTGTTTCTAGAAAAACCACAACAGCCAAAAGGTACTGGCGTTGGTTATGCAACGTCATAAAAATGATACGCAACTTGTCTATATACTCTCAATCGAATTCTCAGAGTATATATATATATATATATATATATATATATATATATATATATATATATATATCTTTAATTTGCATTTCTTTTAATTATTTATGTGACAAAAATTTAATTTCTGTTGTTTCACATTTAGCTTTGATTTGGGTTGTGACTATGATATAAATTGTACTATGAATAATTAGACTACATACTAACCTTGTGTCATTAACGTGGTGGTTATATTGTTTCCTTAGTGTGCAATCACTGATTGTTCTCCCCGATTGTATCTTTAGGGGAAGCTTCTTCAAAGATGCCATTGGCATTCATTACCCTTGTATATATGGACTTGAGTCCTAGTATTAAATTGCTTGACCCTTGATACAAAGCTCTCTGGGGCTGTTTGTGTACAGCAAGTTTGTCATCGTCAAAGGTAATTTACAGAGATTTAATTAGTCATTGAAAGGTTTTCTTTGGTTGTGATATTTCCTACACTTCAGCACCACCAAACATTGGCACACATTACAGGTCTTTTGCTGGATAGTAAAGCAACACCATCCATGTTTTAGTCTAAGCAGTTTACGATTTCAAGGTATTTTAAGTTCATTTGTTATCTGATTTAATCTTTTAGGAGCATTTAACAACTTATGTGAGTGTCTACCCTTTAGGCTTGGTCGCAGTTCAAGGATCATTCCTCTTATATACATTTTGTAATCAGTGATTTGATGTCTCCTGTATTCATACTTACATTATTAGTTTTTTCGGGGGATCTACCTTTTCCCCCTCCCTATCTGCAACTTCATAACCATGTATTCCCACACGAAGAGGTTTCCATACAACCAGCACTGAGCATCTTCGTGTGTTTAGATTTGTAGTAGCCACATAGATCTATTCTATTAATGCTAACTATAACAAAACATGTGACTAAAAAGCTCAACATGAGGAAAGGAAAAGAGGCACACAAACTTCACCGAACGTTTCGAATAAAGTCTTTATAACTCATGACTCAGCTGCGGGTTGCAACTTGTGTCTGAATATCGTCGTTTGAAGAGTGACTCCTTACATAGCTCATGTCGCAGGTCCTTTTTTAACAACTGTTTTATGCACGCCTTTCGCATGTTTTCGTCGGTATCTTTGTGGCACTGTTGAGCCTTTTCGTCAGGATCTTTGTGGCACTGTTGAGCCTTTTCGTCATGTTGCATTGATGTTGTGGTTGTACCAGAAGTGGTAGATGTTATGCTTCGACAGGACCGGGCTAGACATTCCTCTGTTTACTGGACTTTTGAGCACTACCTTGCCCTTGGCGCTGAGTACTGAAGCAAGAAGGACACAACCATTCAAGGCATTTCCTTCGGCTCTTTATCATTTTTGGTTCACGCTTCTGTTTAATATATGTGATTTCTAAGTCTGACACAGATCCTTCAGCAGCCGTGCTGCCAGGCAACGATGACTCCGATATCACTTTATCTGAACGTGGTGGATCAGACGAAAAAGATAGTCTCTCGCAGTGGGAGCCAACATCTGAATAGGTTTGATCTGGTTCAGGTTGCTGAAAATAGGCGGTGAAACGACGGTGCCTTGCAACGTTGACTCACAGCTCCCATAGCTTACAGTGAAACCAGGGAAGGCTGATCTCGCGTACTGAGTTTTCGCTAGCGTCTTTTTGCGGACGTCTCACTACCGACTTTTCGCCAATATCAGCAAAGGCCGTGAAAGGAAATAGTGATTCTGTAAGGATTCTCCGATAATCAATCAGAGCGTCTGATAATCCAAAGCATCTGTCATAATCGAAGACAAGCGAATCGGGCAATGTAGACAAACTGTTGAACTCGCTCAAATAATCTTTGATAGGGGTGTGTTTAAACTCGTGAAACTGACCTTTCAAAATACATCTCATCCATTTATAGAAGCGGCTGTTCTTTCTCTTAAAGTAACTGCGACATCTACTAAAGCAGCCATTATTAGTTTGTTTATATCTGAAGTCAACAATGACAATGTTGTCTCTAGTATGAAAGTTAATTTGAATGACGCAGAAATCGTTGATATGGGAGCGTCATTGTTTACACTTGTGAGCGCAGACTTTCAAGAAAGCCATATCTTGTCTGTACGCACGGGACCCAACCAAAAGGTGGCTGCAAATTTCACGTCGAGAATTGTTCATAACAATAATTAAATGTAAACTAGGTTTTTGATGATATTATTACTGCAAGAATATTGTAGAAGGGTTCCTGGACTGCATCAGGACTGTGTCTTTCTCATTGCCTTTATGTTGGTGTTAGTTCCAAATCAAGGTCGTCGGATCGTACCTGGCGCATTAAGTTGAGTCGAGTCAAGAATTGACCTCACAGCACTCGGGGTATTTCCATGCATGCTCCGTCCTCATCTTCAACAGCCAGCGCAGAGTTACAATACTGATGGTACCGGTCACAATCTGGTTATATGTCCGTCTTGCCTCTACTCTGAGTGTAGTGAGCCGGCCAGACCCTCTGGTTACACCCAGATGCCTCATTCTCTCCAGGCCATTATAATCTCCCTTTTCCTCTGATTCCGGTGCTTGTTTCCAAAGACCATGACCACATTTGCCCTATCGTGTAGCAATTCACCACCCACTGGTGCAGATCCAGCCAATCTGTCTGCCTGTTCATTAGTCACTACGCCGGCACGCCTGGAGAAAAGATCAAAAGTATGCTCACTACCCATGACCTTCCCAGTGAAGCTTGCGTCTGCTCGAAGCATCCCTGTATTTTCTTAGCATGCTTCCAGAGTCTGTTACAATTACGACATGTGTATGCATTTTGTTCTCTAGCCACCAGAGAGCTGCAGTTACCGCCTCCATATCCATTCTCGTCCTAGATGTTGTGATGTAGTATGCTAGGATGTCTTGTACTAAATATTGTCCATTAGCTTTGGCTACGAACCCCTAGGCATTTATATTTCCTATCACCACCGAGCCATCTGTACAGATCATCAGATCACCTGGGCGTGAATTGTCGTGAATCAACTGTTGGACTTGCACCTCCGTAGCACCCGCTGGCCACTTTCTGCACTCCCTGCCCAATGTGATGCACCGGGTGCATTATAATGGTCAACGAAGCAACAATTCTACGTCGGCTTAGATTTACGTTGTTATGAGTTATGATTTGGGTTATCTTCACGGCACTCCGGACACGTTAATAGGTATTCAGACTCCCACTTTAACACATACTGCAGCATCCCGTGGTTGATAGTCCCAGTCCTATATTGGTTGACAAGACTTATCGTGCGTCCGGTGTGCTTCTCGTCCCTGGCTGTGGTGATAATTTACTCCCAATTCTTGCACTCTTAGCAAAGATGTAGATGTGCTTCTCCCAAAATCCTCAGAACGTCCTAGCTCTCTAATGGCATTAACCATGTCTACATGATCCATGGGCAGACCCTCTGTAACTAAGGCAGAGCCGGCTAATCCGTCAGCTCTTTCATTGCCAACAACACTCGCATAGACAGTGGAGTTTTGCAGTGACTAGATCCACTGTCTGCGTATAAAGCCTGCCAGATCATGTTCATTGAATCACTCAGCACACACAGGTGAGAATAGCCTTAAGGTTAGCTGCTTTTCCTTTACAGGACGTTGCAGAACCAACCCCAACAGCCCCTGGCTGTTGGCAGCCCCTAGCTGTTGTGAGAGAATAGCCTGCTGCCCTTTTCCTAAAGACAGCTTTGTGCAGAGGCTGCTTTAAATTCGAGCTTATCTTCAGGTATGCACGAATCCTCCAGATCTTCATCCTATGGTGCATTGTCGGAAAGTCAATACGATATCTCATTGCTACTCAAGAGGTGTCTCTTGTGCACGCCAGAAAAATGCACATGGCTTCACTTTGTATCTGTCTTTTAATCTTTCAATATGTGCATCTCTGACTGTAAGTATGCCTAAAGTACATTCGACTGAAGAACGAACCAGTCCCTGGAACAGCAGCAGAAGCAGTCTAGGCCCTATGTAGGCGGTGACCATGACCCTCATTGCTGAGAAGCCTTTACGGGCTTTCGTCGTAACATGGTCGACGTGGTCTTTGAAGGACAGACTGTGATCAAACTTCACACCCAGATATGTCCTCGGGTGTGTTCTCGTCAAAGCTTCGCCGCTAAATTTCGACCACAGGTAGGTCTGCCTTAACCATAGGCGTGTTCAAGGAGAGCCACGTTACTGAGGCGTTTAAATGGTTTAGATGTGCACTGGAGTCCATATACCAGGATCGGATGCGATCAAGTTCACTTCTCTGTCCCAGCGAGACATGTCCATCTCTGTCTCAGCAAGACATGTCCATCTCTGTCTCAGCAAGACATGTCCATCTCTTTCCCAGTGAGACATTTCCATCTCTGTCCCAACAAGACATATCCATCTCTATCACAACGAGACATGTCCATCTGTGTCGCAACAATGGTGTCGCGGACAAGGATGGCCATTTCCAGGCGTCGCCTGTTGTAGAAACAGTTCAAACCGGTCACGTTCAGCCAATCATCGCCTAGCCGCGTCTCTTAAATGGCTACGATGTCGGCGTTGTGGAGGAGCTTCTCAATGACATGCCCACACTTCTTTACACTCGCACAGTTTCAGTATATAATTCGTGTACAGTTGAAGCCCAAACCAACGTTTTGAAACTGTTTTCTTCGTGCTCCGGCACTTTTACCCTTCCTTTGACGTCTCTCTTTCTCTCTCTCTCTCTCTCTCTCTCTCTCTCTCTCTCTCTCTCTCTCTCTTCTCTCTCTCTCTCTCTCTCTCTCTCTCTCTCTCTCTTGTGCACTTGTTTCTTTACCCTAACAGTTTCGCTACATACATGTTTGAAAGGCCATTGTAAAATAAAAAAATAAAAAAGAAACGAAGAAACGACCACTCGCTAACAAGAAACAATAATATTTCAGCTCAGATGAACGAAACTGCGTAGCACCTGCGAAATTCTTGAGGAAGTTGTTTTTCTGGCCTACATTCTGGAACAATTATCGATATGCAAGTGAAGAAATTCCCATCGCTCCGACGAAAAGAATCTGCGTGAGAAAAAAAGTACACATGGCGTAGCCATATTTTACCTGAAATCATAAGGGGCAGCCCAGATTTTTTGAAAGAGGCTAGTGCTTGAAGATAACATCAGAAAGAGACAGTCATTATTTTGTAGGTCATGTTATAAAAAGAGGGAAATCGAAACATGCTGGTAATACTGGAAAGATCTGTGGAAAGAGAGACAGAGGAAGACAGCGTGAGAAGATTCTTGACAGTCTGTTGTAGTGGCATAGAGGCTGTCAACACTAGAACTGACACACGCAGTTGCGGATCGAAAATTATGGAGAGGCTTGATCGTCCACACCAGTCAGCAAGGCACATGATTTGTATTTTTATAGGAGACGTAAGTAAAGCTACTACTGTACTTGTAAATAAACAAAATAAGTCGTACAAAAATTAGAATAGTGAAGGTAGCGTTAGTAAAATATAACAATTTAAGTAAGTAATGAGGAACTTAAAAAATCATGTGTAAAGCTCTTCAAGTTCTCTTAAATTTCAGTCATTACTACTGCTCTCTCTCCCTCTTCGAAAGGATTGAAAAAATCATCACTCTGGGCGATATTCTTTTTGTTGTAACTGACATTGGCATCCTGTCCTCCGGACCCTAAATTGGGAGCATGAATTGTAATAGGGTAGTAAATGGGCTACTGTAATATTACCGCATCATCCCTTCAAGTACCATTATACAACCTACTACCACGACCACCACCACTGTAGCTAAAAATAATATCACTGCTATCTTGTTTTACCCATGCGGAGTAGTAGACAGGGAGTCATGAGCCAGAAGATTTGGCGCCGCATGGCTAGTGCTGTCGCCCACGGACTGTGCAGGTTTAGGATGTATGACTTGCTCCCCGACAGAAGAATGCCATAACCTTACCGGTGCGTCTTCACATGAGAGCACAACGGTGTAACCGCCCAACTCCACAACTACTACTGCTGCTGCTACTTTGAGTGGGTAAAGCAGTTACTGTGACTTAAAGCTCGTTTCTCATGTAATCAGTTTGATCCACCCCCCACCCCACCCCCAAATTCACCGACTACTCTTTCCCTCATCGAAGTAGTTGAGAGGTAGGGAAAAAAAAACAATTGAAAAGCAATTAAAACAGGAAAAATACACCAGAATTAAGAAATGAAACGCTATGGTAAACAGCACAGCTTAAATTCAAAACGCAGATGAAATAATTAAATCTAAATGAAAATAAATGGAAAGCTATGAAAATTTCAGCGTAACCATGCAATCGAAAGTTTTAAATGAAATCATAATATGTGAAATGAGTCAAATTTAATTATCAACTGGTTTTACCCACAAACCTGTCCTTGTTTTTTTTTTTTTTAATATAGTATCATTAGGGGCCATATGGCTAGTGCTGTCGCCACGACAGTGCAGGTGAGGATTTTATTTTGGCCCTAAGTTAAAAAAAAAAAAGAGACTACATGCGGATTCGAACCCTGGTTCTCCCTCTCAAGAAGAGCCGAGTGTTCTAAACCATTCGACTAAGCAACCACTCGATCGGAATAACGAAAAGAGAACATAACCTATTTTAGATGTGTGTCCCAACTGCAGTGTCCCGATTATAACACAACTCAAAACAGCAGGCGATTGTTTTCTCATAGACAGTATATTCCAAATATATTAATGAAACGGCACAATAAAAGAATCGCACGTGTCTAACACGGTTAATGTTGCAGTCAATGTCTGCGCAGACGTCGAGATAGTCCCTGACGCCCCCCCCCTCTTTTTCCCACCCAACCAATCCATCGGCTACTTTTCAACTCATCGAAGGCACTTTTGAAAAAAAAAAAAACAGAAAATATAAATCGTGTCTAATATAGTTATTGTGGCAATCACTCTGCCTGCACATGATATAGATCATAGTCTTGTTTGCTGTACACGACCTACTCTGTGTATTAGAGGAGGTTGTTAGGCCTGCACGCCGCATGCGCATTTACTAACGTGGCTATAATTAGAAATAACTAAATATATAAAATATTAGTTTCGAATATTATGGCTTAAATTGTGGTCACCTATGCTCTAAACAGTGACAGGTTTGATTTCAAAACCATGATGGGTTTAACATTCCGGTATCAAAACAAACATATCCTGAAAATTTCAGCTAAATCGGTTCAGTAGTTTCCGAGCCTATAGGGGGCAAACAAACACACAAACATTGATTTATATATATATAGAAGATATATATATACAATAAATGATATAATATTTTTATTAAATGTTTTATAACGAAGATTGAAATTTGATTAAAACTGTTTTTCACACCTGTCTTACTACTACTACTACTGCTACTACTACTGCTGCTGCTACTGCTGCTGCTGCTACTGCTACTACTACTTCTACTGTTGCTGCTGTTGCTGCTGCTGCTACTTTTACTATTGTGATTGCGTACTGTGTATGAATAATTAAGATTACTAAAATATAGAACATAAATTCAAGGAGGCTGGCACTGGCCGTAAACTTTACAGCTGTTTTAATAGCTGCAATTATTTTTAACAATATGTAAATCGAGGAGACCTGTACACTGACTGAGGTGTGTGAGCATCTGTGTTAGTATGTTTATGTGTGTGAGAGTGTGTGTGTGAGTGTGTAGGGTATGCGCGCGTGTGCTAATTTTTCTGTTATTTTATTAATATATAATATTTAACTGCCTCAAGAGTTACCCCTCTGTTTATTTATGTCAATTTTGTAACACTAAAGTATGAAAATGTTGTGTTGCTGATTTTAAAAACATCCAAACTTTTATAAACACTTCTTCGTTCAGATCTGGGTCCTGCATAAATTCTCAAATTCTCAAAAAGTTTGCAGACAACAGGGAACATAACAGTCTGCATTTTACAGACAAACGGGTACACACTAGTCTACAATCTAGAACTGTCATTCTTTGATGGGGCGTCTCCAACGTCATCCCTAACGTTATTGGTATTGGCGGCCTTTTCAATCACAAAAATGTTGATTTTGGGAGCCTCAGTCTCCAACTGGTTGATAGTTGTTTTCCCAGCAACTGTGATGGATTCTGCCAAAGCTTTCCCGGCTGTCTCCTGCAGGAAGCAGACTGCACAAGCGGCGAGAAGCAGCGATCCTCCAACCATAGCCAATGCAAGAGTCGGTCCCTCTTCCTAATTGGTAGGAATACAACAAATGGTTTCAAGCATGTACAGAACAATGATCAGCTTCAAAATATCGGTGTTTCAAACACAAAATATGTTTATTAGATACTATATGCCAGCATAATAATTACAAGATCACGTATCATAAAAACGTTTCTCTTAACAACGTTATGCTGCTAGTAAACAGCATCCTGTCCTAAAATCATTGGACTTTTGGCAATGTTAAACATCATAGTGGCCTGGAGAAAATAGTGATACATGGTTGCTCTCGTAAAACAAGGCAGAGGCAGGCTTCTGCGAATGTGAAAACAAAGTAGTGAAGATACATTGGCTATGAATGCACATAAAGCCGGGAGATATTGACAGAAAAACATATTCTCAATCATGCCGTGACGCGAGCGACGTTCAGTAAAGGGCATGTTTAATGGTGATGATGCTATCAGTGTTTAATGTGAGAAACCACTGAATATAGTGTTAGGAACAGTCTCAGAACATGTGGACCAGCTTGCACAATTAATTAGAAAGACAATCCTAACATCCCATTACCGCCCCTCTCCTCCATCCCTCTACCCCTAAATCTTCACTGAGGTAACTGGAGAATGGAGGTAACCGAGTGCTCCAAAATTACCTTAGAACTGTAAACTCGTGGATTAGAGGGCGTTCCCTGACGAAATTCTACCCTTTGTAAGGGACAGGTTTAGACTATCTTTTCAATTTGCTAGTACTAGGGACAACTATATTTCAAGCTGTTTGGATTACATCTAATTTAAGGAACATGGTATCTGTCGATGTTTATGTTTAGTAATTTCAAAGAGATTATGGACCAGGTGATCTGGCTGACTCTCAACACTCAAGGGAAGAGTGAGACGGATATACAATCAGACGGTTACTGGTGCTAGCGGAATTGGAACTCGTCGCTTGCTGCTGAAGATGGGGATGGAGCACTTATGGGAGTGTCCCGAGTGATGAGATGTCGATTCCTAATTCATCAACAGAGATTATGAAGGTGTGAACCGGCATCTTTAAAAATTAATAAAGGGATATCAATTGTTCTAAATTGTTTCTTTCACGCCTGTTTCTTATTCAAGATACACCTCGTTCTCTTTATAGTATAACGTACGTTTATCAAATCTTCTTCAGAAATGTCAAAAAAATTAAAGGGGAAGGAAATCTGACAGCAAGTTTGGCGCCTGCCAAATAAAAACTAGTTTTTTTTGTCAATGGAAAATTGTTGAACCTACCACTGGGGCGATACCTTGTTGGTCAGTTGATTGCCGTACTGCCCCTCGCAGATTGGCGACCAGCTTGGAAAAAGACATAGACTCCACTTGATGGTAAGGGTTCCAAATGTGTACATCAACATATATCCAGTTTCGTCCTTTTTAGGACGAATTTTTTTGTTATTTGAAGCCCCACCTTGGCTTTTGCCAGGGGCTGCAATATAGGCAGGCCATAAATATGGCCAATTGTCTGAACGAGGTTTCTGGGACCTCTCCACGGCGATCCTCATCCACATGGTGGCACCTTGTGTCATCGGGTGTTTATCGCTTGTGTGATGTCCTGGTGGGGTAGAAAGTCAGTCAGTAAGGGTTCCAACATTCTTACAGAAGAAAGGATCCTTATCACATTGTGACACTGTTGACTAACATGTTTTTGATGTCATTAAAACTGAACTACGTAACGTAAGATATTTTAAAAATAATTTACCTAACCTTAGTTACATGTTTGGATACTATACAAACTGAACTAGCTATTGTAATATGTGTTCTCACATTATTTAAAATCAACTACTATCAGGTGTTTTTGACATTATACTTACTAAACCATCCAAAGTAACACCTTTTTTACAGGATGGTAATTGAACTAACTACATTGTCATCGTTCTGATCAAATATTCACTGGACTAACAACACAAGCAATGCACGTACGAAGTTCAGTAGAAAGGGAGCTAATATAGCTCCTACTCTTGAATACACATTAGCAGCGCCATATCCTAGGCCCCTGTGAACAAAGCAAAATTCTAAAATTAAAGTGGAAGTAAAGCATGAATGTTTTGTTACAATAGCTTCTTTTGATTATTATTTTGAAGAAACAAAAATGTGGGGCAGACAATACATGAATGCCCGGCATAATTCGCTCTACCTCGTCAGGTGCATTTCTACAGCTGCATCAACATTTAGTGAAGCACAAGAATGAGTGATTTCCACCGAAGTATACAAATCGCATTGTCTTCTCTAGTTATAGCGTACACCTCAATAACGGAAGTCCGAGATAAGTAAGTGCTTGCTTCCGAAGGCTTGCCAGTTACCACTTTATTTTTCCCCAACGAACGGTTGTTCATTTTAATGGTCACAGCTTCATCCAATTTCAGTAATTCCTTTTCGGCGTCTGCTAAATAACACATAAAATGCCGTATCTATAATTTACGTAATCACTGGCTATCGTAAAATCCTTTTGTGAGACTATTGCAACTAAAGAAGATGATGTGATTTGTGTATTTCCATAGAAATGCTTTATGTATGTGTGTGTGTGTGGGGGGGGGGGGGTGGATGGGCGGCACGCGGAGTGGTGGCCTTTGCTACATAGTTCACCGAAAAACGTAACAATTGTAATACTATTTCTGGCGCTGGTTTTCTCTCAGACATCACTCTACAGTAACCATGTGGAAACACCGTTTGCGAAATTCAGCGAAATCAACCATTACAATAAATGTGTAATGTATTATAATTTTGCTTGGCTTTTTTTGTTGAGATCAAAAAGCTGCATCGATCACTGCAAACAAACCAAACACTATCAAACTCACAATTCGAGGCGATTCCTGTTGGCTTAGCGTCATCTAGTCAAAAGGATGCCAGTTCGAGTTTTACGAGACTGGCTCAGCATACACACACGCATATTAAATTGTTAAAAGAAATTATAGCTGTGTGTTTTTTTTTTTTTTTTCTGTTTAATATTCGCTTCTTGTTTCTTACATGTCTCAGAGTTTCTACCGCCTTCTTAGTTGCGTATCCTTTAAAGGACGTTGCAGAACCAACACCGGCTTCTTATGGCGATTGTGGCTTTTCTGGGCATATTTTACGTTCAGTAGTTTGCTATTACATTTAGTACACCTCATAACAATGCTCTATCTAGACCAACAAACAGCGTTTAGAATAGACCGCGAGACATCAGACTGCTTTGACATCAAGCAAGGAGTCCATTAGGGATGTTTGATGTGACCCTATTTGTTTAATCTGTACACCAAAATATAATGAGAAATGTCAGAGTTAAAATAACCAGAGAGCAATATGATGCCCTAAACATTGGTGCTCATGAAATACCAGAGATCAGATTTATCGATGATACATTATTGCTATCCACATCACAGACTGGTTTAGATAACTACTAACCTGAACCCAAAGAGATAGTGAAAATCACACTGATATCTTATATAGGAAAAACAGAGATAATGCTTACAGATAAAACTACAATGGAGAAAGAAATATATGTTAACAAGGAAAAATTGGAGGCTGTGAAAAATTTTCATATCTTTGATTACCTACAATGGTGACACAATGAAATAAATTAAATGACGACTATCAATTGCTCTTCAAAGACTAAAACAACTGAATAAATTTTGGAGTGGGACAGACAAAAATTTAAAAAATTAGATTTCTAAGAGTGTGCATCTTTCCCCTTGCAACCTACGCCTAGGAGACATGGACAGTTACTAAAGAAGCTGAACAGCTCATAAAAGCCTTTAAATACAAATGTCATAGACGGGTTCTCGGAATATCATGGGTAAAGAAAAGAACAAATGCATCCATACTTCAAGAACTGAATACTGAAGAAAGTTGGCTATTGAAGACGATAAAACACAGACATTTTAAATATTTTGGTCACTTGATACGTCAGGAAAGTTTAGAGAGAACAATAATGGAGAGGTATATGCCTGGAAAGAGAGGAAGAGGAAGGCCAAAAAGAAGATGGGTGCAGGATGATCTGCAGATGAGTGTATCGGACGGGGGACATCTTGCTTGTGATCGAGAATTTTCCGGAAAGTTGTTATGGGAGCAAGGTTGTGCAAAGGACATGCTACTGACTGACTGAGTATGCCACTGCACTGAAAGGTCAGCTCTTGGTACCACTGTCGAAACCAACGTAAGACAAATAGTCCGCAGCTGGGATCGAACCCGGCACTCCGGCATTACAAAGTGCGATCGCAACGCCTAAGCCACAGACGCGGAACTACTGCATAGACATCTCATGAATATTTCTTGGACTGAAATCAGCTAAGTGTTTTTGTGTATTTTTGTTTGTAATTGTATAATTGTCTTTTTCGTTTATGAAAGTTTTTTAATCGCAACATTCATTTATTGTTCATGATTGTTACAGTGGCAGACTGACTATTTCTACTTCTCGTCTGGCTTGAAATCTGTTCATGGTGTCCCCATTTTGCACGGTTGAATTTGGTGTTTGGGATATATTCCTGCTAGTTCGTTTTGTAGTCCCGGAAACGGTTACACGAATGTAAAGTGTTTCCTTACATATAGGATGTTCTCATCATTCGGGAAACAAGAATCACACCTCTCGATTGCGTACACTCCCTTGTGAGGCCAGAGGAAATGTTTAATTGGAACTGATATAACAAGCTCTCAAAGACTAAGGATTCAGTTCCAAATGAGGTATGGCACTGCACAGACGGCCAAATTAAAAAAAAATTGCTATACTATAAGATTTTATTACTTATCTTGAATATAATAACACAATGCACTAAAAGATATAAAATAATTTATAACATAGTATATTGGGCATAATATATTCACAATGACCTGTTTTTATCAAATTTATATTGTATGTATACTTAATTATATAATTTAATGGATACACGAGTTTACAGATAGTCATCTACAATTGTATACGACAACTAACAGAAGCGTAGGGCGCCCACACATGTGTATGCATAACAACTAAATCATATTTATAATTACAGTGGACCTGTGACAAGTTGATTACAGTAATCAAAATTTATGTTGTCTAGTGTGTTCTTCTTTCTACTTTTTTCTATGAGTGCCGATCAATACACTTTCTGTTACCTAATTAATTCATAATATTAAACGGCATCTAAGGTTCCCCTCTGTTTATTTATAGAAATGACATATTTTGTTTAAGCTTTTAAAAGCTGCTGATGCCTTGACAATGCGTATCATGATTTCTGTCTTTGTATTTCCGACATCTATATTGCAATTCTTTTATCTCTCAAAAATGTTCTCAGTATTCTGTCTCTGTAGCTTCCACATAATTTTGCATCAACTGGCTGACCGTCCGTGATTTGCTTCCTTACTGCCTGTACTACGAGGTTTTTCAGTGTGTAGTGAACCCATTTTCTCCTAGATAAATTATGTCCCAGACATGATGTCAGCTAACAAATATGAATGGCATATTTGAGTGTAACTAGGACAGCGAGTGAATCACAGAGAAAACGCTGGCCAAATGAAACTCATGAGAATCACGGAGAAAATGTTGGCCGAATGGAACCCATCTGAATCTGAGAACACGGAGAAGTCGTAATTGTAATGGGGAGTTAGAAGGTTATATAATGCCTCAGAAAGAGCATGCGGTGAGTCTCGTTTAGGCCTAGGAAATGAAGACATGAAGTATGAAGGAGCGTCTGTCGAATCCAGAAAGTGTTCGAGTCTGGTAAGATGGCAGAGTTTTCCCAACGCCTACCTGGCCAAACAGCAACGGCTGACGGAAGTCCCGCAGCCAGCTGATTGTGTGTTTTTGTTCGGATGGAAAATAGTAGCTATCTTTCAATTGCTGTGGCGATGGAACGTTTATTGTAAGGCATAGTTGATACTTTCAGCGAGTTAGGATAGAAATGAGTGACTGTGTTGTACCTTAACATGTACTGGCTGAAGTAACAGCGAGTGAACAAATAAAGAGCGACATAATTTTGTATCGTTCGCCATTGTCCATGTTATTCTCGTGTGTTGTCAGTCGGCGCATGAATGGTAACGTGCAGTGACTAGAGCCAGAAAGACGATGAACAGAGTCATTGCACAGTAAAACAATTACTTTGTTTTTCTTTTTAAGAGATATATATATATATATATATCCTGTGCGGTAAAATGCACGTACAGTGAAAATTTGTGGTTTTGGATGACATAAATGTTCTGCCATTGGCTGGCTATATCATGTTGGTGATGAAAATGTTGATGGTGATAACGACGATGATGATGATGATGACGACGATGATGAGATATGACGAAACAGAGAAGAAAAGGTATAGCGCTGTAGGTAGTAAACAGTAGAACAATTCTTGCCTGATAACTGTAGGGTAGGTTTCATTTGTGACGACTGCGATTGATCCCCAGGCAGCTGCTAAAAACCCTCGACTGAGCAGATTTAAAACAATCCCTGTTGTAACCTTTTTGTCCCAGCCGGATACTGTTTAAAATCAGTGTACTAATGAAATATCTCATGCATCAAATGTATGGAATCTGAAGCTGTTATAGAAAAATAACGTATATATGCAAGATACTCATGAATCTTTAAAGGTTTAGTTTAGAATTGAGATGATCGACTTTATTGCACTGAGTTTTATGGCATACGGGTCATTCTCTCTCGACAGCACGGACTGATGCCTGCCGAGAGTGTTCCGAACTCCGCAGCGCTTTCGATGACTTCTTGAGGTCTCCGTATAAATGCGTTTCTAAACGAAAGATATTGTCCATAAATCTAACAAGTCATCATCATCATCAGGTGCCTTGCCGATTGGCGTAGGCGATCATGCCTCTTCACAATGTGCGATCACCTGCGGCATGTATCAGTTCATGTGCTGACACACCTCCATGCCATGCAACAAGACTGTCAAGAATCTTCTCTCGTTGTCTTCCTCCATCCCTCCTTCTACAGATTTGTCCAGTGGTCACAACATATTCTATTTTCCCCCTTCTCATAACATGGCCGAAAAATGATGACTGTCTGCTTCTGATGTCTGTGATTTGTTATCTTCGGGCTCCTGCCTCTTTCAAAACCTCTTGGTTGCTCTTTTTTTTCTGTCCAAGGTACTTTAAGCATTCTTCTGTAAAACCATATCTCTGAGGCCTCAAGAACTTGTTTGGCCTGCCTACCGAATGTCCAGGACTCACAGCCATATGTTAAAACTGGATGTATGTAGCAAGCAAGAATTTTTTTTTTCGAACCCTCAATGACAAAGATATATTGCATAAGATGTTCTTCCATCTAATGTTATCCATGTGCCCAGATACTAAAATTTCTGTACTTGTCCCATGATAACACCATTGACTTCTATTACACATTTAGGAATTTTTTTTTCTTTGATACCACTATAACTTATGTCTTCCTATTATTCAAAATGAGGTCCATTCTTCCACTTTCTAACACCACAATGTCTATTATTTCCTGTAGTTATTTCTGATTTCTTTCTATCTAGACTGTGTCATAAGCATAACACAAATTGTTTATATTGTGCCCACCAACCACAATTTCGGGCACATCAATTAAAGATATATTTATATCTGTATATTTAAATAATTTGTCCGTGTCCGGGCATTAGTGATTGGTACAGGGAACAACAGATGTACGAGTACGATAAGCATCCTCGGTCCCTGTGCAGTCACTCATCACGGGTACAGTTGTCAATACAATCACTCGAACGATAACCTCTCTTTAAAGGTATAAGGTAAAGTCAGGAGATGTGAACCAGCGTCATTGCAAACGGTTATAAACCATAAGTGCTCTGCCACCAGTACGGACAGCTGATAACAGACTGTCCGCCTGCGTCGCCGTCCGCACGCAACTCCGTAGCTACAGCGACGTTCTTCCATTTACCCCTGAGTATTAACTTTGGTACCCATTACTTTATCCTTGTACAACTAGCAGAAGTATTCATGGATACTGTCGTGTGCAATCCGAAGATTCACACTATTCACGACCGCTAACGAACATGAGATATGACGAGAGACACGACGTCACTTGCCGTCAGAAGAATTGGACAGAAGACAGTTACAAGAAAGGTAGGACGAGCAGAGATTTGTATTGATATGTCCTGATGCCGCAGTTCGCGGGAGAGCAAAGTCTCTGAGCTCCATGTTGGAGGAAAAGAATTATCCTAACGTCATTAGGTACAGCGATTGTAACATATTCACTTCATGGACACACATTATATATGTGGAGAGTTGCTGAATAAACGTACTGATATTGCTTGTCAACGACGTGTTCTCAAATGTAGAAGTTCCTACAGTTGACCTTGTTGGTGGCATTTTCTGCCTGTCGTTGGGTTTGGTATTTGTTACCCCTAGAGTAATAAGTTACTTGGACTTAGTACGGCATGGACCTGGGACGACATTTCAACGGAATCATCTATGTATAGTATGAGATAATAATAATAATAATAATAATAATAATAATAATAATAATAATAATAATAATCGCCGTACAGATACTGTGGCAGACAAACAGCACACCTGCAGTAATGGAGATCAGTTGTGAATGCTTTCTTCCTCTTGTGGGTTCTGGTGTCCCATTGTATGGAAAAAAAAAAACAGACCACCTTCCCCCCCCCCCCCCCCCAAGAACTCCCCCTAACATGAATGTCGTGGGAGTCGAAAGTCGACTTATTGGGAGCTTCCTTCGAAGAAGAANGATATATTTAACTATTTTTTAAAAAATTTTGCCCGGTCCGGGCATTAGTATTGGTACAGGGAACAACGATGTCCGATACGATAAGCATCCCCGGCCCCTGTGCAGTCATCATCACGGTACAGTTTCAATACAATCACTCGAACGAAACCTTTTTTAAAGGGGAAAAGGAAAGTCGGGAGAGGAACCAGCGTCTTTGCAAACGGTTAAAACCCATAAGTGCTCTGCCCAGTACGGACAGGAAAACAGACGTCCGCCGCGTCGCCGTCCGCACGCAACGTCCGTATCTACATGCGGTGACGTTCTTCAATTTAAACCCTGAGTAATTAACTTTGGTACCCAATTACTTTTATCCTTGTACAACTAGCAGAAGTAGTCCATGGATACTGTCGTGTGGGCGCAATAATCGAAGATTCACACTATTCACGACACGCTAACGGAACATGAGATTATGACGCGAGGACACGACGTCACATTGCCGTAAGAAGAAGTTGGACAGAAGACAGTTACAAGAAATGTAGGACGAGCCAGAGATTTTGTATTGATATGTCCTGATGCCGCAGTTTAGCTGGGAGAGCAAAGTCTCTGAGCATCCATGTTGGAGCAGAAAATAATTATCCTAACGTCCCTTAGGTACAGCGATTGTAACATTTCACTTCATTGACACACCTTATATATGTGGAGAGTTGCTGAATAAACGTACTGATATTTGCTTGTAACGACGTGTTTCTCAAATGTAGAAGTTTCGCTACAGTTGGACCTTGATTGGTGGCATTTTTCTGCCTGTCGTTGGGTTTGGTATTTGTACCCTAGAGTAATAAGTTACTTGGACTTAGTACTGGCATGGACCTGAGGACGGAACATTTCAACGGAATCATCTATGTATAGTATGAGATATAGTAATAATAATAATAATAATAATAAATATAATAATACTAAATAATAAATCGCCGTAGTCAGATACTGTGGCGAGACAAGACAGCACACCTGTGCACGTAGATGGAGATCAGTTGTGAATGCTTTCTTCCTCTTGTGGGTCTCTGTTGTCCCATTGTATGGAAAAAAAAAAACAGACCACCTTCCCCCCCCCCCCCCCCTCCCCCGCCCTACATGAATGTCGATGGGAGTCGACTTATTGGAAGCTTCCTTCGAAGAAAAAGACGAAGAAGAAGTCGAAGAAAAAGAAGAAGTAGAAGAAAAAGAAGAAGAAGAAGAAGAAGAAGAAGAAGAAGAAGAAGAAGAAGAAGAAGAAGAAGAAGAAGAAGAAGAAGAAGAAGAAGAAGAAGAAGAAGAAGAAGAAGATGAAGAAGAAGAAGAAGAAGAAGAAGAAGAAGAAGAAGAAGAAGAAGAAGAAGAAGAAGAAGAAGAAGAAGAAGAAGAAGAAGAAGAAGAAGAAAAAGAAGAAAAAAGAAGAAACAGAAAAGGAAGAACTCTTTATGTGTCGGTGTGCACACAGAAACATAAAGAGGATACCGAAATGTGCCAGTGCATCAAAAGAACTAAATAAAGCTGCATATACAGTAAATGATAAAGATGTACACTTATGTTAGCAAAACTTACAAGTTAAGTTGAGAGTCATTGATCCAAACCCACACACACTGGCAAGAAGCAGAAACATGATTGTTGTCTTTTTACAGCCAATTCTGTGGCAGAAATGTGCAAATCAGCTCAGTCCACTGTGGCTTACCCTAACATGTTATAGATGCACATTGGTGTCGTGTTACTATCGAGTGAATGCAAGAAATATGTGAATTATTTTATTCCATTATGATTCCTGATACTTTGTTTACAAATGTACATTACCTGTATTTCGTTTAAAACAAAACAATAATTTCAAACAAAATGTAGTAAATACTTCTAACTCAGTGTTTCTCACCCACCTAAGCATTTCTAAAATTATGATGACCCCCTTTGTAACTTAAACTTTAGACGAATGCACTTTCGAACTGCTCTCTTCACAATTAAACTGCTCCTACTGTGCGGCGTGGGTCCGACTTTGTGAAACACAGATCAAACTATATATGCCATGGCCTGTGTGGTTGGGGACCCCAAAATGAAGCCATGAATAGGAACACAGTAAGCTACCGTAAAAATTAGCAGGTTTCAAAAGCATTTAGGAAGCCACGGTAGCGCAGTGGTCAGACGCCTGCCTGCCGATCTGCATCGAAATGGATATTTTATAATTGACGCGGAGATTACCTTTATTTACTTATTTGTCTGAAATGATAATGAAGACAGTAAAAGAGACCTTCCACGCCATTGTATTATCGAGCGCATGGTACTGTTGTGTTATCGAGCATATGGTACTATTGTATTATCGAGCACATGATACTGTTGTATTTTAGAGCATATGGTACTGGTACTGTTGTATTATCGAGCTATGGTACTGTTGTATTATCGAGCATATGGTACTATTGTATTATCGAGCACATGGTACTGGACCCATTTTTAATAGACTAACTAGCACTCAACAGGTAGTGTAGTCAGGATAACGCTTGAAACCTTTACTTCCCAATAACTTTTCAGCTAAGCTCTAATGTGTTTTTAATTCCAGTAATTACATTCTTTAAAATACCCATGTAGGTTTTTTTTTAAATATACTTTGACTTTGGTTCCCAGTTCAACCTAGATTACAACATGTACTAGAAAATGTCTTGGGAAGTAAATAAGGCCCCACTTGACGGTAAAATGATTCCTTACTATTTGACCCCCCCCCCCCCCCCCAATGACATACATTTTCCTAGAAGCACTTACTTGCTGGTAGAGTATGTTACTGCAAAAACACCCGGAATGCTAAGGACCTGCATAAGGAAAATATTCAAGTACAAGTTGGATCCAAACGATGAGACGCCAAACGCGAAACCGTAGCTACACATGGACAAGGCGAGCCTGAGAAATAACAATGTTACATGTCATCATTGTTCACCTCAGTTGGAAGAATGGATAGAGAAATCAACATACAATGTGCAAAGACAAATCAGGTCATGGGACAATTAAAATCGCTTCTGACGCATAGAAAGATACCTCTGTCAAGTAAAGTAAATCTCACAAGAACAACTTTTTGACCGAAATTGTGCTACCAGTGCTAAACATGAACCCTTACTACAATTAATGACAAAAGAGATAGAATCAGGAATGAGGAAATTAGAAGAAGATTAGGAATGAAACCAGTCACACAACTCATTAAAGAACAAAAATGAAATGGTTTAGTCACCTGACGAGAATGCACTAGTACCAATTGCCACAGAGAGCCACGCTGAAGAAATGTAATGAAAACAGAGCAAAGGAAAGACCACACAAGATATGGAACGACATCACCAGAAGAAAACCTAACAGAAATGAACACCAACTTGTACAATGCATCGGCAAAATCTTACCACTCTCTCAACACCTCGCTGAGGTAAATAGTGGAAGATAAAAACAAGTCAGTTTTAGGGCTGCTGGGGTTCGCTCCCTAGAAAATTGGCAAGGTCAATAGGTCATCCTTATGACCGTGCAAAAACTTTCTTTATTAAAATATTAATGTACGCATTATTATTATTGCGTATGTAAACAAGGCTTAAGCCAGTCACTGGAAAATTAAAAGGCGACTGTGGGGCCCCATGTTTTAAATGTGTTGGCATTCCTAGATAGAACCACAGTTGACAGAAGAACAGATGGGCTTTAGATGACATAGATGTTGCACAGAAGCAATCTTCACACTTGAACAGTTCATTGAGAAGTACATGAGTATTATAACAGTTTATTTGTAGCATGTATAAGCCAAGAGAAGGCATTCAACAGAATCAACAGACATTATTATGGAAGATAATAGAGTAGGCAAAAACACAAGTTCATATCGGGAATCTAGAAACGTATTTAGAACAATTCATGGAACATCGAAACTATTCACAGCAACATTTGGAGTAAAACAGGAGTGCATCTTGTTAGCACTTCTGTGCATTACCTACAGCGACCAAAAAAACACAGAATTAATGTCTACAAGAAAAAAAAATCAAGACTTTAATATAGCACTGAGGCGGGTGGGGGGTTGGGGGGGGGGGGAGAGAAGGGTGGGAGAACACAGGTATTACACATCCATCTGAATTTAAACATCTGGGAACAACATTAATCAAAGATGGCAAGTTGAATACAACTTAGTCGAGGTTTTAACTTCACTTCAATCAGGTCACCCCATACTTGTCCCACTCCTGTGCCAGGGTAAATCAAATGAAATTACCCTGACTGTGCTATTTGAAAATCTGGTTAACAAACAATTTGTCCCTGCACAATCTAGAGATATGCGCACGCAGTAAATGCATATAGCAGTTGCTAGAGGCACCAAAGCCAACAGTCACCGCTGAAAATGCAGTTTGTCTTCAAGTTTCTCGGCATGCTACTGTGATCACGACATGTGTGCAGCTGTTTCTCCAGTATGCTGTTGAGATTACTACATGAGATACTACAATCACGACACATGTGTTTCTCCAGTATGCTTTTGATGTCACTAAAATTACGACATATGTGTGTAACGGTTTCTGCAGTATGCTCTTGAGGTCACTACAATCAAGACATATGTGTGCAGCTGTTTCTCAAGCTTGAGGTCTCTTGAGGTCACTGCAGTCATGACACCGGTGTACAGCTGGTTGTCCAGTATGCTTTTGAGGTCACTACAATCACAACATCGGTGTGCAGCTGTTTCTCAAGCATGCTGTTGAGATTACTACATGAGAATACTGCAGTCACGATATAGGTGTACAGCTGGATCTCCTGTGTTCTCTTGAAATCACTACAACCATGACATTAGTGTACAGCTGGTTCTCTAGTGTGTTCTTGAGATCACTATAATCAGCTATGACATGTCTGTGCAGCTACATCTCTAGTAAGTCAGAAGCAACAGTAACCGTTTCCACGTGCTTTAGAATAAAGAAGGCAAGTTAGGAACGGTCATCGCAGCACTCTGGGCATTAAAGTCAACGCATTGTCACCATCATCAGCAGCCATGAAACTGTTCTAATATCTGTGGTGCGTTTTTTAATATGATTGTATTTTTTTCTGCCTGTTTTCTGTTTAATAGGTGTTCAAATCATTTAATTGTGCACTATATTTTTGTTACTAGGATAATCTGCTATGTCTTCCAAGCTGTTCATGTACTTCCAAAAATCCTTTACAACATCTGCATTTGAATGTATCAACTCACAGCCCAGTGGTGTAGAACCAGTTCTATTTGCTTATTAATTTCCCAATACACTGAATGCCTTGTAGCAATCTTCTAATGGACGCAGAATACTTCCACCTCCAAAATGAGGCCTCTCATTCTGCATGCAACATGTATGTCTTCACCTTTATTAGAATGCTTAGTCAACGCTTTTCTGTGAAGAACTGAAGAGACAGCAATAAAACCTTCGGTCTCTGCATACTTCGGCTCTGCATTGTAAAAAGGCTAGACAGTGAGTATAACCTTTAACAACTGGAAACATTATTGTACAGAACAAAGCAATCTTACCAGATGTATTGTATGATGACCGAAGACTTGAACAGACCCCAGCCCTTGTATATGTGGATGTACGTGTAGTTTGTAGTTTTCTCTGACATTTTTACAGCCTCCGCTACAGCCTGGAATTATTATTATTAGAGCTTTTTGTTTTAACTTCATAAATTAAATTGTTTCTCGAAATTTAGAACTTAAAAAGCAAACAGAGGATTGTGAATTAATAGTTGTAATTTTCTAAAATTATTCTGAATCTGTGCCACCTCGGCAAGTTTCTTTTGACTTCGATATTTAAGGATTCTAATTCTTCCGCCCATGGGTAGATTACCTGCCTAAGTTTATAGAACTTGCGGGCCTCATCATTGTGTATGTCAGGTTTTGTTTTCGTGGCAGCCGGCATGATGTAGGGTCTAAACGCTAGCCTCAGACCTGGAGGTTATAAGTTCACATCGGCATTTAGCAGGATGTTTTCTAAAATTAACCTCCAGGTCGACCCAGGCTAAATAGGGTATAACTTAAATTACATTGAAAGCAAATGTATGTATGTGTTTTAACCCCACCAGGACCATACAACGAGCGACAAACACCTGGTGACACAAAGTGCCACCTTTCGGATGAGGATAACCCGGGCACATGTTCCAGAAACCCCGTTCAATCGTAGGTTATATTAGGGTGGGGCGTTATGATAACAAAAAATTGCGTCCCACTTTAGGACAGTTGTATTGAAAGTAAAGCCGGTCGGCGTGTTGTCGACCACATCATACACCGAGTGCCGATTGGTCTATAATAGGAATAAACTCACAGGGAGCAAGTACAGCAGGGATCTACCAGTCATCAGTAGAAATTATCCTCGTCGACACGCGTTTCGGCCCACGATTCCTAGACGCATTCGGAGGTGGGCCCTCCTGAGTTCATGAAGCTCAGGGCTGGTTCCCCGCTGCACGGAATTACCGGATGGTGTTATTCTTTCGGCCAGAGACAAGACGACTTGGTGGTTTCGCAGAAGGTACTGTGAGATAAGAAGTCGCCACGGCAGCCCAATTAAAGCAGTCAGCATGCCTGGACGACCGAGCGACAAGCTTACTTTGGTTTACCGGACACATGTTGGACTTTTATTAGCAGTTGGCAGAGGAACACTGGCAGACAATTCGGACACGATGGACTTTCAAAGGGGTGAGAAACCCTTTTCCACTAGACACCCGGACCAGCTCACCGAGGCCCGTCCCCTACGTTGTTGCGTTGCGTCCAAAGCCAGCTAGAGGCCCTTTCGGCTGCCTCTCCCAGTTTTTTGAGTGTTCGTTATATCTACAGCGTAAAAGTAAACGACTCTTCTCTCACGCCTTTAGGCGTATTGGGCATGCAGGGCTAGACCAATATTTTTATAGATCAATCGGCACTTGGTGGGTGATGTGGTCAGCATCACGCCGGCAGCCTTTACTTCCTGGACTGCACCTTTATCCACTCAAGGCGAGGTCCACCTGGGAGTCAATGTCATTAAAAAAAATCGAACCCACAACCTTCCGATTCACAGGCGGGCGTCTAGCCGCCAACGCCACGGCGCAATATGCGTAATTGCGTGGGAAAGGGTCTTTAATCGTTGTTGCCCTAATCAGTGTTCTAACATAAACTTCCACAAACAAGTGACTTTTAGCAGTATGGTTTGTACTTTATCTTCCAAGGTTTATGAGCTTCAACAGCTCATGTGCAAATCCCCTCCCCCCCCCCCCCCCCACTACATTAATTAGTGGTTGCCCCACGACCAGCTCCAGCAGACGGGCGCTGCTGCTGACGTCACCGGGTCGGTCTAACGAGCACACGCTCACGGCACCCCAGGGTGCCTCAGAACCCAGTTTGATAACAACTCCGTTGACGCATCGTTAGCCCGACCAGGGGACATCAGCAGACCGGCCCTTTACCTGGAGCCGGTCGAGGCTGCCCTGTGTGTGCACCCGAGATATTTGAGATAGGTTACGAGATGAGGCTCAACGTTTCGGCCCATCCTGGAGTATGTGGCTGTGTCACTTCTCCGGGCACCGTCCTTCTTTCAATGCCATTTATCCTTGAACAACAAAGAACACACAGCATTGGCTGGTGAGTCTTTAGCTGAACTATAGACAGGATGCTAAGTGGCACAGGTGGCTCTATTGTAGATTGAATGGTTAGGAGAAGCATGTGGTTTGTGTTTAGTTCAGCTAAAAGAAGAATAATTCCTCACTTAAACCAGACATAGGTATTTATTATTAATCACAACAGACAATCTCATAGCATTAACAATCAATTACATGTTGAAATTAAAGTGTCTTGTTTTCCTAACAACCATAATAAAACGTTTTTAATTATCTACACGCATATTATTGTATAATTTAGTTTTATGTCAGTCTAATTAAATGTCAGAGCCTCTCATAGTACCAGGTTTTAAACAAATCGGACTCCATTTGATTAGGGAGCCGTCCAGGTCCAAGTATAGCTGCCATGGTTAAACGGGGCTGAACTAGATTTCGTGCCAGCTCCCATTCATATGGTGCCAGTTACCACGGCATGTACTACGATGTGGGGGACGTTAGGGCGTGGCTTGCTTCAGCGTATGTACACACCGTGTCTAAAAGAAGCTGCTGCAGGTTTGTTTTCGCAACTGTTTGCTGTGAACGGTAGGTCTCAGGTACTGAAGGCACCTGCGTACGAGGAAGAAGTCCTGCTTCGTGAGTATCGAATCATTGATGTTTTGTATTATCACGCTCGTTGGCAGTGGCTGTCGTCGCTGGTGGATGTGTTTAAAATGGTCAAAGCGAGGAACGCATGACACCCCTACACTATAGGAGTGTCCAGGTAAATCCCCTGCGACATCACGCAGGCGACGAGATGAGATGACTTTTGTGATTTGCACCAACGGGGCTTCAGTAATTGTTTTTACCTGAATGTTTCTCATCTCTGCAGAGCGCAATCCTGGAGGAAACTGTTATCCTGAGGGGAAAGAACTGCATAAGCCTTTCCCGATTGGCACTTGGTCTTTAATGTTGATCATTCCATGGTCTAACTTAGCTCAATACGATTCGCTTTCTGCTGCATTGACTGGCAATGATCCCTAAGATCAACAGTCTGGATCACTCATACTATAACGCATTAATAAGCCCGGCTCTCTAGCGTAGTTGGCTAAACCGGATTACGCGGTGACCGGGTGACGAACTCCTTGTGGTCCGGGTTCACTCCCAGGGGTAGGCAGAAAAGCCACATTTTTTTGCCAGATTTACGGTATTTACAATGGAATCAAGGCCGAAAGGTTGCGATATCCATAATACTGAGCTTAAGGGTTAACAACTCATGGCTTCTGGATACTAAAACAAACAAAAACATTAATAACGGGCGGGGAGAACCCAAAAAGGAAACCTGGCTGCCCCTGTTTGGTTGAATACCTGACTGAAACTTCGGGTCGTTAGGATTCCGACCGGCGTTATGGAGACCGCTTCGGTCCCCCCCCCCTTCCCCCCCCCCCCCCAAAAAAAAGTAATAATAATGATGATTCCACATTTATTTATCAAATGCATACTTTCAGTTTATTTTACTATGTAGATCTGAGGAAAAATATTGACATCTTAAAAGATCTGAACATCAAGGAAGATTGGCTAATAAACAGCATACTTTCTCGGAAGCTGAAATATTTTGGTCATATCAAGCGCTACAACGGATTGGAAAAAACTATAGCAGAAGGCATGGTACCAGGAAGGAGGGGCAGGGACCGACCGATACTAAGATGGGCACAGGATATAAGTGACTCCTTGAGTATGAAAGTATATGAGGCAGGAGAACTGGCGAGAGACCGAGTTTCTTTCAGGCAGACTGTGATGAGAGCGACGTTCTGCAAAGGACCTGCTACATGATGATGACGATGAGATCTGACGTGTATATAATTGTATTACACACTTTAATCACTTCTAAACTGTCCTTGGGTACTTCCTGTTTGTTCCAACGTGCTATCCACTCCACGACCTGTTGTGCCTCATCTACTCGACCTTTGACCGTCAGCCATCGCAGACTTTCGGGTAGGAAGCTGAAGATGTAACAAAAGTAAACAATTTATATGTTGTCAAAATACTATTTTTTCATTAATATGCTGACTGTCCGTGACTAACACACGTATATCAAGATTGGCTAATAACTGCTAAGAACTGTCTTTCATCAGCTGTTTAAACAGTTTAAACAAAAATACAAGATGAAGTGATGCTGTGTTCAAGTACAATAACCCCGTTCCCCATGTTCTTCCCCTTTTTTACACACACACACACACACACACACTCTCTCTCTCTCTCTCTCTCTCTCTCTCTCTCTTGCCCCCCCCCCTTTTTTTTAAATGTTCCCTTTCTTAACAGCTCGTCCTGTTCCTGTTCTATTCCAGGATCTAGAGCGTTTATTTTGGATTATGTTTAATGCTGCTTTATTCGTTAAAAAAAGCCTTTTGTCGAAACGTGCTTTTCCTTTCTTTCTTCAAGCTTCTAGCTGTAGTATATTTTGTATTAATTTACTTTATTATATCAGTTTGTCCCCCACCCCCCCCCCCCCACCCCCAATCCCGCCCCCTCTCCCCCACCTCCCCCATTGTGGACATCATGACGAAAGGAAAGTAATACATCACAAATGAAAACACAATCAACTTACAAATAAGGCAGCAACAGTGGAGTGATCATGACACCACACATCCAGTACAGCGTAGACCAGTGTGGCAATCTCCAGGCGGCAAGAGCCATCAAGCAGACGCCAATATTGAAGCTGGGTAAGATGGATGCAATTGTCCGACTGGATAGCAAGACAAACTCTGTCGTGTATGGGACAGCAGCGGCTAGGTAGCCACCCAGTGATGTTCCAATGAGGAATCTAAAAGTGGGAATTTTTTACTGTTAAAGCTTATCTCTTCAAATAGTATTTCCACATTTATAAATTATTTCCACATTTATAAACTCTGTCCACATTTATAAACTATTTCCCCATTTATAAACTATTTCCACATTCCTAAAATATTTCCACATTTATAAACTATTTCCACATTTATAACCTCTTTCCACATTTATAAACTCTTTCCACATTCATAACCTCTTTCCACATTTATAAACTATTTCCACATTTATAAACTATTTCCATATTTATAAACTATTTCCACATTTATAAACTATTTCCACATTTTTAACTCTTTCCACATTTATAAACCATTTCCACATTTATAAACTATTTTCACGTTTATAAACTATTTCCACGTTTATAAACTATTTCCACATTTATAAACTATTTCCACATTTATAAACTATTTCCACATTTTTAACTCTTTCCACATTTATAAACCATTTCCACATTTATAAACTATTTTCACGTTTATAAACTATTTCCACGTTTATAAACTATTTCCACATTTATAAACTATTTCCACATTTATAAACTCTTTCCACGTGTATAACCTCTTTCCACATTTATAAACTATTTCCACATTTTTAACTCTTTCCACATTTATAACCTCTTTCCACATTTATAAACCATTTCCACATTTATAAACTATTTCCACGTTTATAAACTATTTCCACATTTATAAACTATTTCCACATTTATGAACTCTTTCCACGTGTATAACCTCTTTCCACATTTATAAACTATTTCCACATTTATAAACTATTTCCACATTTATAAACTATTTTCACGTTTATAAACTATTTCCACATTAATAAACTATTTTCACAATTATAAACTATTTCCACATTTATGAACTATTTCCACATTTATGATCTATTCCCACATTTATAAACTATTTCCACGTTTATAAACTATTTCCACATTAATAAACTATTTTCACAATTATAAACTATTTCCACATTTATGAACTATTTCCACATTTATGAACTATTTCCACATTTATGATCTATTTCCACATTTATAAACTATTTCCACGTTTATAAACTATTTCCACGTTTATAAACTATTTCCACATTTATAAACTATTTTCACAATTATAAACTATTTCCACATTTATGATCTATTTCCACATTTATAAACTATTTCCACGTTTATAAACTATTTCCACGTTTATAAACTATTTCCACATTTATAAACTATTTCCACATTTATAAACTATAACTATTTTCACAATTATAAACTATTTCCACATTTATGATCTATTTCCACATTTATAAACTATTTCCACGTTTATAAACTATTTCCACGTTTATAAACTATTTCCACATTTATAAACTATTTCCACATTTATAAACTATTTCCACATTTATAAACTATTTCCACATTTATAAACTATTTCCACATTTATAAACTATTTCCACATTTATGAACTATTTCCACATTTATGAACTATTTCCACATTTATAAACATAGTGAAAGTAAAGCCTCTCAAAGCCAGCCCCACACCCACATCGTGAAAGGTGGTAAACAGGACAAAGTAGGGGTTGCTTGGACTGGGCCATGAATGGTGTGGCCCTGAGCCAGCGGGCCGCTATGGTAGCCGTAACAACCATCCTGTGTCACCCTGAAACGTCCTGACCAATGGGGCTCTGGTGAAGTTTCGACAGTTCTAGCATGTCGGCAATGAATTTCTTATCGCTACTGAAAACAGAGTGGGATATAAATGGACAGTTTAAGCGACATTCGACAATGGAATAGTTTGCACACTTAGAGAGAATGCTTTGTGGCGCCATACCAGTTAAGCCATACATGAAAAGACGTAAAAGCACGTAGAACAAGGTAGACCAAGAACAGTATGGAAAGATAACATGAGAGAAACTCTACAACAGCACAATGAGTCTATGATCGAGGCGACCAGAAGAGCAAGAGGCAGAAGTTTGTATCTCCCTCGACACCTGGTAAAACAGGAAGTGAAGAAGGAAAACTGATGCACACGCAACACTCAGGTTCTGGAGCAGGACTGCAGTTCACTAATGGACGAGCAGCCAGAACTTTCCGCCAGAGTGTACAGCTGGTGAACGCAAAGAAGAAGAAGAAGATATTTTCTCCAGAGGATACAGGTGTGTTGGGAACTGAACAGGCAGACAGATTAGTAGGGTCTGCACCACTGTTTGGTGACTTGATGCATGAAAAACAAGAAATGGTCAAAGTCATCTACGAGAAATAAGGGCAGGCGAAAAGATCATTACAGCTAAGAAAGAATGTTGCAGCGTGGAGAGACCAGGGGATGTTTCCAAAGCTCTACATTCAGGGAAATCGCAAGACGGACATGTAATCGAACTGCTACTGTTACCATTAGAGTTATAACTCTTCGCCGGCTTCTGAAGATGTGACGCGTATCAGATTGCTCCAAGTAGTGTAATAAACTCATCTCAACTCAGAGAGATAGAGACAGAGAGAGAGAGAGAGAGAGATAAAGAGAGAGTCTCAACTCAGAGAGAGAGATAGACAGACAGACAAAGAGAAAGAGAGAGGGTGAATGGGGAGCGACAGACCTATAGACCATGGGATAGACAGGCAGACAGAGAGAAAAAGAGAGAAATAGAAAAACATACATTTTTTTTTTCTTGTGAGTCTGGGAAAAGGAAAAAAACAACAACTGACGGGAGACCAAGAAGAATGAGGCACCAGTAAGTATTATAATTATAACCTCTCTACTACAAAAGTGACAGAGATCTGTTGAAAGGCACCAACGCCTATGGGGTCTCATAAGGCAATTGATGATAACAACGAATAGAAAGTTTGACGAAAAGATTACCGTTATGAAAAAGTGATGGAATGCCTGAGATAGAAAGAGGACAGCGAGTACGTACGGCAAAAGTAACTTCTCATTTCTTAGTTAATGACAGTTTAAAGCAAACATTTTGCATGAGTTTAGGAACTTGTCAGAGCTCATTCTCAATCATTCACTGATGAGTTCTTACAACAAACGAATATTTTATCTACTGAGCTGCATGAAAACAAACAGTCATACTGATATAATTAAGGGTATGCTATACATACACACGAATACACACGCAATCACACACGCGGGCACACACATTAGCACACAGGCACACAAAGATCTGTATTCGTGTCCAGGTAAATTGTATTGACTCTGGTATCACGACTGCTCCACAACCTTCTGGCACGCGCAGTCAATCATTTCTGATACCATTGCCCAGTTAGGGCAGAGTTAGTGACTGTCTGCTCTGAACCGATGAGCTTTTGGCTTATTATTCTTTACGGCTGTTGAATCATTTTAAAAAGTTAAGTCATCAGATGTTTACTCTTGGATTTCGTATTTCAGGCAGTACATGTCGTGTTTCTATCTGGACATCTTGCTAACCGGGACATCATAAATAGGCACAAAAGTCAGTTACGTACATTCAACGCAAAGCGGTCATTGGCTATATCGCCACAGCTGGACTCGAACTTGGTGTTTCACAGTTACAAACAATGTTTGCAACCTCTAAGCCTCATGTGCGGTTCACTTTCAGTGACTCAATAATTAAAATAGTTAATAATAAATGATGACCAGCGTGAGTGTTGAGAACATGTAATGTATTGCACAAAATATAACCGACTACAAGCAAGTCTGTGGACAAACCATCCTTGAATCTACAATTTCTTAATGTTCTTCGAGAAGTAAGACGTTTGTAAGAACCAAGTGATGACTGTGAATCTGCAACCATGAACAGACTGCAAGAACAACATGTTAGAAGGGTTGTGGCCAGATAAGAGCACTATGTAGGAAGCCACAAAAGAATAAGAAACCTATACAGAACTGTAGGGCACTACTGCCCTAGAGCAAGAGGCAGACCGAGAGTACGATGGATAGACAATATATCAGAGATCCTGAGGCAACACGGACTAACAACAACACGTGCAACACACCTGGCCCAGGATAGAAAACTGCGACTTCCCACTACGCTGTGAGGCAATTGTGGACAAGACAAGACAGAACTGTGTCGTAAGCCGCTGTCCGCTGAGGGATTAACTAAGTAGGGGATCCGAGAACTTATGGACTGAGTGGTTCGATGTGCAGAAAGGATAATCTGCCGACATTCTAATTAACTAGCAATCAAGTCGTATATTTCGAACACAGAACAAGACTCTCAATTGTCAGACAGTGAACAGTAAATTCTAAAAGCGTACTTACATTGCACTGACAAATATTTCCCACGACGTGGAGAAGGCAGCCAAAAAACAAAACACGGCAGTGGTAGCCGTGAAGAAGTATAAGGTTTTCTTTCGGCCAAGCAGATCCGACATCTGCCCTGCCAGCAAGCCGCCCACGAGCAGTCCAGCCATCTGTATGGATGTCGTTATAGGAACCATCCATTTTCTCTCACATACCAAGTCCCACTGTTGATAAATGTATGTCCTCTATGACAACGCAATGTATATCACAACATAGCAAGATCTGTTGAAAGTAAGCCTCACCTAATCACATGGCAGGTGTTACAATCTTTAGGAGAAAATGTCCTTATGCTTTTCTTATAAAGGTGAGCTTCTGATACTAATTGAAACGGGTTCGGTTGACTCATATTTAGTTCATTTGCTTTCAGCAGATGCCTTTTTTTTTTTTTATTATGAGGTTTTACAGCTAACTTTTTTTCCACACTAGCCTTCTTTCGTTTATAAAAGTATCCACTGTGTCCTCCACAATGGTCTTCCCTTTCTTCCCAATATCGTTTCGCCTATTTCACTATAAGAGTCTTGCATGTTTTCCAAAAATAATCTTCATCATCAGTCATCAGTTCTCGTTATGCCTAGTGGCACATGCGGCTTCAGAGAGGACTTTCCATGCTTTCCTGTCCTGAGCAATCTTCAATGCAGTTTTCCATGTCAAAGATGCCACACTCAGGTCACTTTCCATTGTTCGTCTCCATGTTGTTTTTGGGCGCCCCTTTTTTCTCTTTCCCTCTGGTATCCATGTGAGAGCTGTTTTGGCAGGTATATAAGGATTCATTCTCATAACGTGGCCAAGCCATTTCCATCTTCTCTTGGTTATCATACTGTCTAGAGTTTCTTGGTTTGTGACTTGAAGTAATTTAGTGTTTGAGATTGTATCTGGCCAGAAAAATTTTGATAATTCTACGTAGACATGTGTGCTGGAAGATGGACAGCTTGTGTACATCCTTTTTGGTCATTCTCCAGCATTCTGCTCCATAAAAAAGAACTGGCAAAATGATGCTCTTGTAGAGTCTGAGTTTTGTTCCTCTGCAGTAACTGTTGGATTTCCAGATTTGCCTCATCATTCCAAAAGCAGCTCTAGCTTTGTTCAGGCGTGACTGTATGTCTTCCTCTGTCCCTCCCAGTAGATATGTGAAATGTTCTACATTTTCAAGTGATTGGCTACTTATGGTCACTGGTTGTTGGTTTGGACTGTTTGTCATGATCTTAGTTTTCTTTGCATTTAATTTCAGTCCCACAATTTCTGCTGTGCTGTGTAGTCTGTTACTTTTTCTCTTGTACATGTTCATGTTTATGTGATAGGAGTGCTATATCATCTGCAAAATCAAGGTCCTCAAGCATGGTGAATGGAG
>CAJHNH020000052.1:45000-180000 GCA_905116865.2 Candidula unifasciata | reverse complement strand
GACATTCTTAAATGGCGTTAAATGGAAACTAACGAAAAGAATGTAATTGTGCCTAACTTTACTTGATGACTGCAGTCAACTGAATGAAAGTAAAGAGGCTTCCTCTACAATTATCAAGTCGTATTTACCGCCAAGAAACACCATCCCATGCAGACTCTTGATAGGGCGACGAAGCCAACAATGAACACTTGTGCCAGTCTGGTGCCACTTGTTTCCTTGATCAAATCTTCTAGATTCCTCATGCTGGCCATGGAACCTTGTCTGACAATGTCTGGATGTAGCTAAGCGGGCTCTTTTTTATCCTTGGATATAGAGAGAACACATCAGACGCATTTTAGTATGTATTGAGTAGCAGGACTCAAGCAAATCAACAACCGTGTGGGGAAAGGTCGAGAATATAAATGTCTGCTATTAGAGTCAGGGGCATATGAAACCAGACATACGTGTTTAAAACAGACCAATCAGAATTTATTTGATGATAATGATTTTACCGGACATTTTAAGGTACCAGCTATCAACTGGACTTTCTGGGAGTCGAGGTGTTCATTAAATAACACACTTTGTTGCTTATTCTACCCTCAGACCTTCAGTCCGACAAAACAGTGTCCAGCAATTGTTCTACTGCTGCTGCCATAAAGATAAATACAGCAGTGTTGTCAAAATATGTTGACGTTGTGTTTTTTTACCTCCTTGTCTACACGTAATCCAAGGAGCCACGATGAAGATCTTTGATTCGAATCCGTGCTAGTTCGTTTACAAATATTTCTGACTTTGGGCACTAAGGATTCATCTGGGTATAGATCGGACACCACAGTATTCAATACAAGCCCATATTTGCTCCGTCTCCCTCCTAAACAGACAACGAAGACTTTCCATACTGATAGTACCCCTTGTCATCTAGTTAATTACACGCCTTGCCACGCCCAGCTGTATCATCTCTCCAGGTAAGAGTTTGCAGTATCTTCCATTTAATCTCTTTTGTCGTCCCACAGGTTAGAGATTACCTCTGCCTTGGGCAGTTGCAGTTCACTTGTCATCTGTCATCTAGCTAATTACACGTCTTGCCACGCCCAGTTGTATCATCTCTCCAGGTAAGAGTTTGCAGTATCTTCCATTTAATCTCTTTTGTCATCCCACAGGTTAGAGCTTACCTCTGCCTTGGGCAGTTGCAGTACACCTCTAGGTGAGATCACTGCAGTCAGTGTATCAGTCTGTTCATTCCCAAACACATCTTAATAGCCCGGGCAAAATATCCATGGACTCTCGCCTTCTGCGACCTCTGGATTGATGTAACCCCTTCCATACGAAGACAACCTGAGCATGCTTTGCGAATCCGATACTATGACAACATTTATGGCTGAGATCTGTTCCACCAATCGGAACGCAACAGACACCGTCTCAACCTCCATGCTAATGTCATATGCCAAGCTCTCCTCTATCATCCTTCTCCCCCATGCTTCTGCGACGAAGCCCCATACGCCTTTCCTGCCCCTGTCTAATGACCTATCAATGCATTTAATCACATCTCTTGGCCTAGACTTGTCATCTATCAACTGTTGAACCTCTGCGTCTTCACATCTTGCCACCCATTCACTGCATTCTCGTCCTAAGGTAATTACCACTTTGTGCAGCTCCTCTCTGACATCGGGTACCTTTAGCCATTCTTCTCATTGGCTAATCTCTTTAACAGTTTCGCACCAAGACGCGTCAAGATATTGGATGCTGCTTTCATTCTTAACGATCTTTATTTACTAAAACAACACTATCACGTCTTTTGTGTTAATTACATACACAGTTGGAGGAGTCCAATAGATGTCAAGGTAGATGGTTCGGTCTGGTAGGAGTCTTTTTAACGACTTCTATTCACTGATAATACTATAAGATCGCTGACTTACACACACACGCACACACGCACGCACATACACACGCACACACACACACACACATACAGTAGTACTACGCATAGCACTATTCGTAGGTTACAACAGCTATTGCAATCACTATGGCTGGACCTAGGAAATCCACAATACGTTATAACACACACAAAGGGTAACCAGAAGGTGGAGCAAAAAAGCAACACCTATAATTTTGACGCGGTGAATAAGAGAGGGACTAGGTCGTTGACGAAAGAAAGTCAACACAGAGACCAAGAAGAAACAACCCAATAACCAGATAAAGTTTTTGAGCAGATTAAAAAACTTTAAATAATACACCACGAGAAAAACTGATACATCGGAGAGGGATGGTCAACCAGATACTACCGAGAAGAAGAGCATCAAAAATAGCTGGAATCAGGGGGCATTCCAGTGGGCCAGACAGACGCAAAAGACGTGACCAAAAGTTAACCGAACGATGATCACACATTCCAGCCTCGAACAAGAAGCACTAACAACCCTTACGTTATTGGAGGGCCTGTGGGGCAAGCGACCCATGGTGAAGATGAAGACAGTCAGCGATGGAATAGTCACCACACTGAATAATACTACGTGCAAAATGGTTTAGGAGATCAAGATGACATCCAAGAAAGAGCTACAGACACCGAATTAGATGGTGGTGGTGGCCACCTTGTACCACACTATATGGAGTGGGTTGTCAAGCGAATCCAGTAACAACTAACCGACAAGGAAATACACGACCAAATACAGAAAGAAAACCTAAAATTACTCAGCACCAAGGTGGAACGACTGATATCCAGACACAACCCTACGACAGTGGTTGGGTGACAACCGAAAGTGACTTTACCCCGGGCAAAGTTATGTTCGACAAGAAACCACAAAGACCAGAGCAGTATGTCCAACTAGTACTGCAATGTTCGTGCTGCTAGAAGGCCTGACATTACAGAATAACTTATTTAATCAAACAGGAGGTATACAGGTATTGTTCAGAGCCTCGTGCCTTGCAGCGAGTGTCCAAAGTTCAAGACAGACGATGATTTCCGAAAGCCCAACACAAATAAGATGTGCACACACTGCTCCAGAACACATGGGGCTGGATACAAGTGATGTCCAAATCTACAACAGTGCAGGAAGACAATGAAAACAGCCATCAAAGAGAAATTACTCCGTAACGAAGCCCAAAGAAGATATGAGGTACCCAGGAGCAAGTTGAGAATTCAAGATCAGATAGACCATTTGAAGAATGACAGACATGAAAAATGCAGCTGCAGAACAGCACAAACAAATAAGAAGTGAGATGTAGGAGATGAAAGATATACTGAAAATTATATTAGAAGTCCAAAGACAGGTCGCGACCTAGGCAACATCAGTGGAAGAGATCAAGGCACAGAGATATCTAGCAAAAACGAGAAACAGCTCAAGTACAGTAAGGTTGTAAGACCGCTTAAACCAGACAATAAAACTAAAGAGACGCAAACAACAAAGCCAAAACCGAGACCGGGTGAGAGAGAGAGAGAGAGAGAGAGAGAGAGAGAGAGAGAGAGAGAGAGAGAGAGAGAGAGAGAGAGAGAGAGAGAGAGAAAGAGGCAGAGCAACGATTTCCAAGAAAACTATGAAAGAACTGGTGAAACGATCAAGACAGACCGTAGATAAGTGGCACGAAGAACAACGGCGACTGGTCGCCTACATGTTCTACAGAGAAGCATTAATCCAAAAGAAGAATAAAAGAATCCACCTAATACAGAGGAAATCTTACCAAGCCAACAATAGGATGACGGCATGGAATATCTCATATGGAGACATGGATGAAGACAGCATACAGAGACACTGTGAATGCCAGAGCAAGATCAAGACAACGATTGAGCTCCTTCTCGTATATGTTATAGTGGAAACCACTGACATATCACACGATGGAACAAATCACATGACTCACTTCAACAGAGCGACCACAATAGCAGATATATTATAAAAATGGAACAGACGACAGCAACCAATGGCAGAGATCTTAAATACCCGCAACATAACCGAGCACCAAAGCAACAAGTCAGCACTAAACTGACAGCCCTACAGACAACACGCAGAAAGTCTGGCTCGACAGAAATGGGAGGCTAGAACTACCAATACTAATAAACACACAGAGAAATAACGACATGAACAGGAGCTATAATTATAACTGACGAAAGGGGCTAGCTCCCTAGGCAACAGCTGAACTTGGCCAATTCAAAGGGATGATGATGATGATGATCTCTTGAATGTTGCAAACACATTTTTTTTTTTCACATAACTAAGTACATCTTATTCTTTTTTTTTTTTTTCGTTCGCTTGAAGTAAACTATCTATATCTGCAATTTTGTTTCTAGGATGAACTTCACCGTCTTTTGTAATTCCCTTAGCGACCCATAAAGTTTGGCTTCCGCCGGTGTCTCTTGTAGCCACAAGTCTTGCTATGAAATGTAATTTAGACATTGAGGGTTGACATGTAGAAGACGGGCACAATTATATCCGAACGTTTCGACCAAAGTCGCTTTATGAACTCGCCTTCCCTAGGAAAAGGGATACTTTCAGGCGTGTCGCGTTATGTAAAGGACTTGCTGATTGATGATGATGAACTTGCCTTAACACTGAATGAATGAATAAATTGACATCACTGATCAAGGGACATTCCCCCCCCCCCCCCCCCCCCGTGCTTCGTGGCCATCTTCAGTGACCAACGAAAAGTCGACAGGGAAACAGTAAACCCCTCCCCCCTCCCCTTTTTTCACTTGTTGAATATCTTCCAGAAACTTTACTTACGCACCCCCTCCCCTCCCTTCCCCACTGTCCAATTGATCCCATTTCACTGTCCATTTAACACTTAAATTGACACTTATAGATAATAAAGAATATTATCGACTCTTCGAAATACTGCTCTGTCAACCTTCCATATATAACAACATCACATACTCACAGATCCGGAGTTACATTGTACTCGCTGTTCTCCGGGCAGTAATCGCGACTCTCCTCGACAAATCACATCATATATCCTGAATATACCACAAGTGCAACAACAATTGTCACCCTTTGACCTAAATAGCATCAAACGTTTTTGTTTAAAATAACATACAGTGTAACCAATTGCATGCAGTAATCTCTCACACTGATGTACAGGCACGTGCTTGTGTCTACACCCACCTTCCCCATGAGGTTTTCCTAGCCCCAATGGGGGAGAGAGGAGAACAGACCAACTGGAGAAGGAGGAGAACAGACCAACTGAGGGAAGGAGGAGAACAGACCAGCTGGGGGAAGGAGGAGAACAGAACAACTGAGGGAAGGAGGAGAACTGACCAGCTGGGGGAAGGAGGAGAACAGAACCACTGGGGGAAGGAGGAGAACAGACCAACTGAGAGATGGAGGAGAACAGACCAACTGAGGGAAGGAGGGGGTCAGGCCAACTGGGGAGAGGAGGAGAACAGAACCAATAGGAGAAAGAGGAGAACAGACCCACTGGGGGAAGGAGGAGATCAGATCCACTGGGGGAAGGAGGAGAATAGACCCACTGGGGGAAGGAGAATAACAGACACACTAGGGGAAGGAGAAGAAAAGGCCCACTGGGGGAAGGAGGAGAAGATCCCACTGGGGGAAAGAGGAGAACAGAAACACTAGGGGAAGGGTTATAACAAACCCACTGGGGGAAGGAGGAGAACAAACCCACTGGGGGGAAGGAGGCGAACAGACCAACTGAGGGGAGGAGGAGAACAGACCAGCTGGGGGAAGGAGGAAAACAGACTCACTGGGGGAAGGAGGAGAACAGACCAGCTGTGGGAATGAGGAGAACAGACCGACTGGGGGAAGGAGGAGAACAGACTCACTAGGGGAAGGAGGAGAACAGAACCACTGGGGAAGGTGGAGAACAGACCAACTGAGGGAAGGAGGAGAACAGACCAGCTGAGGAAAGGAGGAGAACAGACTCACTGGGGGAAGGAGGAGAACAGACCAGCTGAGGGAAGGAGGAGAACAGACCAACTGAGGGAAGGAGGAAAACAGACTCGCTGGGGGAAGGAGGAGAACAGACCAACTAAGGGAAGGAGGAGAACAGACTTACTGGGGGAAGGAGGAGAACAGACCAACTGAGATAAGGAGGACAACAGACTAACTGAGGGAAGGAGGAGAACAGACCAACTGCGGGAAGGAGGAGAACAGACTCACTGGGGGAAGGAGGAGAACAGACCAGCTGAGGGAAGGAGTAGAACAGACCAACTGAGGGAAGGAGGAGAACAGACCCACTTGGGGAAGGAGGAGAACAGACAGACTGAGGGAATGAGGAGGTCAGGCCCATTTGGGAGAGGAGGAGAACAGAACCAATAGGAGAAAGAGGAGAACAGACCCACTGGGGGAAGGAGAAGAACAGATCCACCGGGGGAAGGAGGAGAACAGACAGACTGAGGGAAGGAGGGGGTCAGGCCAACTGGGGAGAGGAGGAGAACAGAACCAATAGGAGAAGGAGGAGAACAGACTCACTGGGGGAAGGAGGAGAACAGACCAACTGAGATAAGGAGGACAACAGACTAACTGGGGGAAGGAGGAGAACAGACCAACTGAGGGAAGGAGGAGAACATACTCACTGGGGAAAGGAGGAGAACAGACCAACTGAGGGAAGTAGGAGAACAGATTCACTGGGGGAAGGAGGAGAACAGACTCACTGGGGAAGGGAGGAGAACAGACCAGCTGAGGGAAGGAGGAGAACAGACCAACTGAGGGGAGGAGGAGAACAGACCAGCTGGGGGAAGGAGGAAAACAGACTCACTGGGGGAAGGAGGAGAACAGACCAGCTGTGGGAATGAGGAGAACAGACAGACTGGGGGAAGGAGGAGAACAGACTCACTAGGGGAAGGAGGAGAACAGAACCACTGGGGAAGGTGGAGAACAGACCAACTGAGGGAAGGAGGAGAACAGACCAGCTGAGGAAAGGAGGAGAACAGACTCACTGGGGGAAGGAGAAGAACAGACTCACTGGGGGAAGGAGGAGAACAGACCAGCTGAGGGAAGGAGGAGAACAGACCAACTGAGGGAAGGAGGAAAACAGACTCGCTGGGGGAAGGAGGAGAACAGACTTACTGGGGGAAGGAGGAGAACAGACCAACTGAGATAAGGAGGACAACAGACTAACTGGGGGAAGGAGGAGAACAGACCAACTGCGGGAAGGAGGAGAACAGACTCACTGGGGGAAGGAGGAGAACAGACCAGCTGAGGGAAGGAGGAGAACAGACCAACTGAGGGAAGGAGGAGAACAGACCCACTTGGGGAAGGAGGAGAACAGACAGACTGAGGGAATGAGGAGGTCAGGCCCATTTGGGAGAGGAGGAGAACAGAACCAATAGGAGAAAGAGGAGAACAGACCCACTGGGGGAAGGAGAAGAACAGATCCACCGGGGGAAGGAGGAGAACAGACAGACTGAGGGAAGGAGGGGGTCAGGCCAACTGGGGAGAGGAGGAGAACAGAACCAATAGGAGAAAGAGGAGAACAGACCCACTGGGGGAAGGAGGAGATCAGATCCACTGGGGGAAGGAGGAGAATAGACCCACTGGGGGAAGGAGAATAACAGACACACTAGGGGAAGGAGAAGAAAAGGCCCACTGGGGGAAGGAGGAGAAGATCCCACTGGGGGAAAGAGGAGAACAGAAACACTAGGGGAAGGGTTATAACAAACCCACTGGGGGAAGGAGGAGAACAAACCCACTGGGGGGAAGGAGGCGAACAGACCCACTGGGGGAAGGAGGAGAACAGACCAACTGAGGGAAGGAGGAGAACAGAACCACTGGGGAAAGGAGGAGGTCAGGCCCACTAGGGAAAGGAGGAGAACAGACCCACTGGGGAAAGGAGGAGAACAGACCCACTGGGGGAAGGAGGAGAACAGAACCACTGGGGGAGAGAGGAGAACAGACCCACTGGAGGAAGGAGGAAAACAGACCTACTGGGGAAAGGGGGAAAACAGACCCACTGGGGAAGGAGGAGAACAGACCAACTGAGGGAAGGAGGAGAACAGATTCACCGGGGGAAGGAGGAGAACAGACCAACTGAGGGAAGGATGAGAACAGATTCACTGGGGGAAGGAGGAGAACAGATTCACTGGGGGAAGGAGGAGAACAGACCAACTGAGGGAAGGATGAGAACAGACCAACTGGGGGAAGGAGGAGAACAGATTCACTGGGGGAAGGAGGAGAACAGACCAACTGAGGGAAGGATGAGAACAGACCAACTGGGGGAGGAGGAGAACAGACCAACTGGGGAAGGAGGAGGTCAGGTCCACTGGGGAAAGGAGGAGAACAGAACCACTGGGAAAAGAAGAAGAACAGACCCAATGGGGGAGAGAGCAGAACAGACCCACTGGGGGAAGGAGGAGAACAGAACCACTGGGGGAAGGAGAACAGACCCACTGGGGGAAGGAGGAGAACAGAACCACTGGGGGAAGGAGAACAGACCCACTGGGTGGAGGAGGAGAACAGAACCACTAGGGGAAGGAGAACAGACCCACTGGGGGAAGGAGGAGAACAAACCCACTGGGGGAAGGAGGAGAACAGACCCACTGGGGGAAGGAGGAGAACAGACCCACTGCCAGCTAACAAGCATGTAATACAAAGCGACTGTTTAGGTGTTTGAGGTCGGAGTGAATCAGCCTGAGAGACCAGGAACCAACAGTCTGTAAACAAATAAGCAAGATTTGTAAAAGAATGTGCCCACAAACTGACGTTGTGGAATAAGACTAAACTTCAGAAGTAGGCGAACAGCTAGAATTTTCCGATGGACTTTTTAGCATGTGAACGCTAAGAAGAAGAACATCATCTACTTTATTTATCAATTTTTTGACACTGTTGATAATGAGTCCCAAACCCACAAATCCACCTCACCAACCGTGTATATTTAACTTTCATGTATCTGTTTAAGTGTTTCCTTTTATTTGAAACATATCATGTTTTATCCACTCTAGGATGGCAACTAGTGCTGCTGTAGTTGATCTTGAGGATGCGTACAACAAGTCACCATTTGACTTCTTGACTGGTCAGCTTCTTGATCTCAGTCTCAGTCGGTTCCTCAATTATTGGATCTCATCTCTCTTCAAGCCAAAGGTTGTGTTTAAACGTGGTAGCTGGGCATCTGAACCAATAACCATACACCCCGGACTGCCGCAAGGTTCACCTTTATCCCCGATACTTTTCAACATTTTCACATTGAGAATCACAGGTGAGCAGATCATAGCATGTGAAGGACACTGTCGTATGCTGATAAGGTTTTGGTGTACCGTCAAGGTAGAGACCGGGAGCAGGTTGCTAAGAGCCTTTAGACAGAACTTGATCGCGTAAGCAGGTGGTGTGATGCAGCCAGTGTGTATCTGCGTATCATTGCTGATACACACCATTTAATACACAGTGAGATTCGCAGGGAAAAGGGTAGCAGGTGGAAAAGAGGAAAATCTTTGGTGTCAGGCTGTGACGGAGTGAATCAACCAAACCCTACACAGTAGACTCGTCGTGACGTTGACGCCCCTACCGGGCAGGTCACATTTCAAATTTAAACCCGTCCGGTGGGTTTATAGTCCCTCATATTGATATATACCTCTATCTGGTGGAATAGATATTTCTATACCCTCTAGTTGTTTTGGAAAGACTACATTTTCAAACTTGCAACTGTGGGATAGATATTTTCTAGAATATATTATGAAATCCTGGAAACCTTTTTACTCCTTGGCGTACTTATACAGGACTTTTTTTTTTATAGAGACGCTAAGCGAGATCAGGCAGGTTCATTCTTTGCCAGACTTCCTAGGCGTCTAGACGTATTTCACCTCTCTGATTAAATCTTGGCGCATTCAAAATACCAGTTTAATCTTTGAAGGATTCCTAAGCTTGTGATGATACCTCCTTGGAGGTCAGGCAAACGATTCACAGTCCAGCCAACTACTATCCACCAAAAATCCTACCTATTGTCACTATAACTTCAACATGACAGGAGCTTGTGTGAGTTCCAGTGGCTGAGAGACAGTTGTTGCAGGCCACCAGTGTCATCACTCCAAGGAATCCTTCTTCAGGAGCTTTGTTGGGCTCCAGCACAATTCTTTTGTTCTCATACATGAAGCGAGTCAGTGTTTACCAGATCAACCAAAAGAAAAGCAGTCTACTGAGTCAGTCTGTTCAGATCACCATGGACTGAGGGGAGCAGTGAACTACCAAATTGGATAAGTAGCATCTGAGATGACATACCATATGATCTATTTACAGGTCTACCCATAGTCACCGTGATGAACACTGAAGCTCTCTAGACATTACTTTGGCTGTTTCAACCATCTTTGATTGTCTTGATATATATATATATATATATATATATATATATATATATATATATATATATATATATATATATATATATATATATATATATATCCGTTGCAATTATTACATCCATTCAGAAATTTTCATGGCTGACTTGCGTGTCCCTGTTTCACTATTTTAACTGTCTAGCTTTTCTGTTTGTGTGATTAGTAAGTGTAATCTGTGTTAACATGGCTATGATAGTACGCTATTATAGCCTGGGGACTATTTTTTTATGGTACTGACACAGTAGTTTGTCTTTCCACAAGGGACTGTGATAAACATGCTGTGTGTTTTTCGTTGGCACAGGAGCGGAGCAAAGATGGGGTGACCCGTTTGCTATGAAGCTGAAATTAAAATTACCAGATTACCAGTAGTGGGGTTGTCCAGCCAAGTTGCGTCTAGGATTTTTAGAAATTCTGTAGTGCCAGAACTTGAGTTGCCCTACTCCTGAAACAAGTTGAGCGTATATTGGCCACGGGATATCCCTTAGACCAATACGAGCCGGCGCCTCAACATTATTTTATTTCAGAGTGCTCTTGGTTCTTAAGGAGAAATCCTTAAATCAGGCACGCGACACGAGCGGTATATGATACAGGCTGAGGACATCAGTCAACAATCATGTTCAGTTAAAGACATAGAACCTGGTGAGGAATGGATACAAGTACCAGCAGAGTTGGGTATATTCTTTTTACTCTGCGCAAAAAAATTGGCATAGATTGCAGGCAACAAGGCCCGTTGGTGGTTGAGGCAGAAGTTCAAGCCCTAATTCTTACAAATTAAAAAATACACTGACGGATTGGTCGTTAGACAGGTACAAAGTTTATTGCCTTACCCGGTTCTGGTTCCAGGGAAAACTGTAGACAAAGATAGCGGGGCTTTTGCCTCGATTACAAGTAGTCTGACTGTGGAATTGATGGTGGTAACAAAAGCAATGATGTGGCTAGAGACACAGCAGTTTTCCCATTCTTGCTTTCTAAGAGATTCCATGAGCATGCTTTAAAAGAAGATAGAGATGGAGTGGATTTTAGAAAATGACTGGAGTCCCTGAAAACCTCGCCTGAATGAAAATAGTTACATTTTTGTGCCAGGACACTCAGGGGTAAGAGGGGATGAACGAGCGGATTGGCTTGCAGGCACAGCGACGGTAGCTTCAGGAAAATCAATGAACCGAGCCGACATTCTCAAATCTCTCAAGGAGACAGGACGACGAGAAGATAATTCAGGAGACGAAGTTGAATCGGGACCACTCACAAGACTACAAGAGTTTCAGGTGACAAGACTTGTCGCCAAACATGAACACTATACAGGTAGCCAAAGAAGATTAGTAAACCAACACAGAAGTGGTGTATTCAATTTCCACACTGGTGGATATATTTTGATTATGTAATGCACAAGAGGCCCTCTTACGTAGCAATGACATATTTTTTTGACTTCCCGACAATGCACCATAGGATGAAGATCTGGAGGACTCGTGTCTACCTGATATAAGCTCGGATTTGAAGCACCCTGTGCACGATGTTCTCCATAGGGAAAAGAGCAACGGGCTGAACAGGGGCAAATCATGGCTCGATAGGGCAGAGGACGATATCATACAGATTTACAGTCTTACTGGCCTTGACTGACTGACTTTCTACCCCACCAGGACATCACACAAGCGATAAACACCCGATGACACAAAGTGCCACCATGCGGATGAGAATCACCGTGGAGAGGTCCCAGTAACCGCGTTCAGACAATTGGTCATATTGGTGGCCTGCCTATATTGCTGCCCCTGACAAAAGCCAAAGTGGGGCTTCAAATAACAAAAAATTACGTCCTAAGAAGGACGTAAGGAAAATATGTTACTGGCCTTACAATGTAAACTATGGCTGTAACAAAGGCTTTAGCATGGCTTGGTACTCACAATTTCACACACGTATGCTTTCTTAGTGACTCGATGAATTTGCTTACAAATGCAAGCTGGATTTATCAGGCAAGAATGGATTGAAACACTAAACACTTTACGAATATCTGCACTAACCTTCATCTTTATGCCAGGTCATGAGGGTGTTTAAGGGAACGAGCGTGCAGACTATCTTGCTGACACTTCAGTTGCTATGGCTGGCCCAGTACTGGACAGAAGTGATTTTATAAATGCTATGCGCTGCACTTACCGTACCGAGGAGCACGCCAAAGGACATGACTCCATATCCTGACTGATGGACATGGTGGAGGGGGGGGGGCGCAGCCTGGAGCTGCAAGAAATGAACATTTCCCTAAGAGGACAAGACGTTTCATTAACCAACACAGAACAGGCGTCATCAGTCGTTTTTCACTTATGGAGCTTTTGAGTGGGAGATCGGAGCACCAATGGATCTGTCCAGAGTACTGTGATGATAATCCTTTCTAATCACTAATCAGTCTTACAGACAGCAACCTAGGCGAAGAATGAGCACATCCACATCTTTGCTAAAAGTGCAAGAGCTGGGAGCAAAGATGGGCACAACCAAGCACGAGAATCACACCGGACGCAGGAGGCGTCTTGTCAGCCAACATAGGACGAGGACTATCAACCGCGGGAAGCTGAAAGGGGAGTCTGAGCACCTACGGAGTGTCCGGAGTGCCGTGATGATAGTCCAAATCATAACTCACAACTCTTGATCAGTGACGTCTCCATCTAAACAGATTGCTCAGTGATTGGTAGGTAGGGGTGCAGTTGGGCACACAGAGCTCGGGTGAATGAGAAGACAGCAAAAGAAGAAAGTCAACGGCTTAGTTCAATTACTTCAGTTCAGTTCAACTACTTCTAGCATGACGATGGAGATAGCAGCCGTAACAGAAACGTTTGCATGGCTGGTTGAACAGAAAGCAACTCGCCGATTGATATAGCTAAACTAAATGAAAATACGTAAGTAGATCCAAAGTGATGATCTCTGACCAAAATGGGTTGACAACACACAGGAGTCCTGTCTCCAAAAAAACTATCTTGGATGTACACACCGAGATACTCCGAGGAAATATGAAATGAAAGAGCCGACAGAATTGCTTTGCTGCAGTAGACAGTAGAGGAATAAATAAGGTTAGAGCAGATATGATGAATGCCCTGCGTTCCAGAGATGTTAATACAAGGAGGAGTAAGAGACAATGAACCACCGATTGGAAATAAGTATTTAAACCAGGACGCGAGTGCAGAAACATTTTGCGGGAAAAAAAAGGAAAATCAACTTCTACTGGGCACGATGGGCATGGAGACAATAAGATGTCTGCTGCATTAGAAGGCATAGTCCGATTGTGCTGACCGATGTGCTAGAAGATGGATAACAGTAACACGTAACAAGTAATTGAGCAAGATAAGAATAGTTTTATCACCCCAGCCCCAAAAGAAATTACTACACCAAAATTTTTTTTTTTAATTTACAGAGTTAGAGCAGTCATTTTATAATGGTCATTTGTAGGGATACATGTTATTACATTTCAATACTTTAAGTGTTAAAAAAATCATAGTTTTCATGTCATAGCCGCCATCTTGTGAAAAAAAAAAAAAAAAAACAATATGTACTTAGAATCCTAAAATTTTAAAAACAAAACATAGGTATTTACCAATAGATGATAAATTCATGACCTTTTATTCTATTTAGAGGTACAGGTCTAGATTATTTACTTTAAACATGGTTTTAAATATTTTTCATAGAATTTTAAAATGTAGGTTTATTGAAAAAGTCAATAAAATCTAGCATCATAAGACAATAATCCAATTTTAAGAAACAAAAACTTTATAAAATCTACTTTTAGACTAGTCCCTATAATATTGCTTACGAAGAGTGTATACAAAATTTCATGTTTCTACTCTTTATATTAGCTTAGATTTTAGGATTTCACACACACAGCAAACTGAAAAATAGAGATTTGAGAAAACTGACTTTTAAACTTTTTTTTATCTTAAAAAAGTGCACGAGGTGGTGTCGTTAGTATAAACTTTTTAATGCTAAATTATTTACAAATGACACAAATTTTGTGTGTCATCTATTCTACGAATGCAGAACTTTACAAAAACGAACACATTGAAAAAGTGATATTTTTGTCATAAATTGAAAAAAAAATGCCGTGTAGTGACCCCTTTAAGGAAAAGGCGAAATATTAAAATAACGATTCACTGATGGAAACGTTATTAGACTGCGTCCGACTAGTTTACAAATCAATACGGGATATTAGACGTTCAAAAGAATTTACAAAACCCGAGCACCAACATAGATGACAGAAAAATGCAACCGATGGTGAGTTATAAAGAAAGCATTAGGCTTAAAAAAAAAAAAAATTGATCAGTGTGTTAGGGCTTCTATTCTAGCGTTAGTTTTAATCTCTTTTGTTAATAATATAAACTCTCGTGACAGTCCATATCCTGTTTTGACAAAAAACAACACAAAGCCTTTGTGCCTTTGTAATTAAATTTGTATCAATTTAATATTTATCCTCTCTCCTATGTAGTCAGGGTGAAATGATCTACATATCAATTTTTTGGGCTCTCCTCCGAACTTCTACCCCGCAGTATTGCGGCCTGAAATATCCGTTCCGGGCTCAGTCCAATTAAAAATACGGACTTGTCGGAGTTCCCGCCGAGGAACAAATTGCGGCAAAACTAGGAGTACCTTACAATGTCACGAGAAGCAACGTTGCAGACGACTGACTAGTAGCAGACGATAAAAGCGACCGGTGACAATGTCGAGCGTTTCTGCAGACGATAAGAGCGACCGTTGACAATTTCGAGACATTACAGACTATGAAAGTGATATGGCGGGTAGACCACACACTCCCACGCAGATTAGCAATACTGTTTTTCCAATTAAGGATTTAGCAGCGGTAGATGTCAGACTTGTCGGCATGCGCAAGACGTGATTAAACTCACCGCCAAGCGTATCCCCCTGCTCCGCTACGCGCGGCGCGGATGGGGGAGGGGTAAACTAGGTGCCTGGGACCCACGAGCAAAGTAATTGGAGGAAGTTGCAGGAAATGCGGTAGCTGCCGCTCATGAGTCCCAGCCATCTAGTTTTGCCCCTATCCGCGCCGCGCGTAGCGGCACGGAGGATACTGTCGGCGGTGAGGCATAGTCACAGAAACAGGTCGGCAAGTAACATATCGCTGAGAGCCTGTTAGAGCATTTGTTTCGTTTTTCCGAGCTGATCCTAAATTTGCCGCTATTTGTTAGTCGGCAGAAAGTTCGACAATGGAAAGTGTCAACGGTCGCTATTATCGTCGTCTGCTACTATCGTCTGCAGTGTTGCGTCTCTTAGAATTGTCAGGTAATCAGAAACAATAAGAAACAGGTCCGCAAGTAACATATCGCTGAGACCCTGTTAGAGCATTTGTTTCGTTATACTGAGCCGGCATAATTTTAATTGGACTGCGCCCCGAACGGATATTTCAGGCCGCAATACTGCGGGGGTAGAAGTTCGGAGGAGAGCCATTTTTGTTAAATGTGTGCATAGGCATAGAGTTAGGGGCACTGTATGGTATCTGAAGATGGTTGTTTGTGATACAGGTTGTGGGCCATCTAAAAATCTGGTCATCATATTCTGCTAGAACATCTAACTTCTCATACTCAGTTTGAGTATTCTTTTCTGCATTTATATGTAGTGATGTAGCTGTTGAGATTGTCTACACTCAACACAGTTGTTGAATTGATTCAAGAACTACGTTACTTCACTCAAGGCATTCCCATAAGCACTTCATCCCCATCTTCAGCAGTCAGTGCAGAGTTCCAATACCAAAGGTGCCAGTAGCAGTCTGATGATATATCGTCTTGCCTTTGCTCTGAGCGTCAAGTATAGGCCAGATACCTTTCTCACTCCCTGCTGCATCACTCTCACCAGACTTCATATGCTCCTCCGAGTCGTATAAGTGCTCACATAAGACAAGGCGTTGACCATGCCTGTCTTAGCATGCATCAGTATTCCAAGTTATATAGAGCCAGCCAGCCTGTTCATTTCCCAGCACACTGGCATACCCCTGAGAAAGGCTACAAAATTGCTTTCTGAGTCAGTTATAATCGTGATGTGTGTGTGTATTGTGTTCTCTGACCGGCAGACAACTGCAGTGACCACCTCCACCTTCATTCTTAAGCAGGATGTAGTATCATATGCTAGGCTCTCCTGCACCAAACATTGACCATTAGCTTTTGTTAAGAACCCCCAGGCACTTCTTTTGCCTCTTACATAGAACTGACAGCACTCATTTCTGTACACCAGTTAGTCACTGTGTCTGTTGTCGCCGGTAGCTTCTGTGTTGTTTGTTCCCTTTCTCCCCCTGCCTGAATGTGAGAATACCAACTGCACATATTCGTATCCTTCCAACTCCTGGTGCTTCTAGACTTGCAGCCTTGTTCGTATACATGTTAAAGAGCACAGGTGAGATTGCAGATCTCTATGGCAGTCTCACGGCTGTTTGTTGTTTGTTTTAGTATCCAGAAGCCATGAGTTGTTTACCCTTAGGCTCTGTATTATGGATATCGCAACCTTTCGGCCTTGATTCCATTGTAAATACCGTAAATCTGGGAGAAAATGTAGCTTTTCTGCCTACCCCCGGTAATGAACCCGGACCATAAGGAGTTCGTCACCCGGTCTCCGAGCAATCCAGTTTAGCCAACTGTGCTAGAGAGGCTGTAATACATGGTTCTCACAGTGGATTATGCGCATGACCAGAGATCGCTGATGAAGAAGTAATACATGGTTCTAAGGTCCATGTACCAAGATGAAGAACAACCTGATGAAAATACAGGACAGCTGCTATCCAATTCAAAAACCAGGGACTGACCCCTTTCTCCATCAGTGCAGTCATCAAAATATCATATCTAACTTTATTATATGCATCCTCGAGATCCAGAGCTGCCACCATCATTTTTTATCTGTTCTGAAACCCTTCATCAACATCAAAGGCAAAAGTGGCTGCATCTGACTAGGTATCTTTTCCTTGCCTGTAGCTCTCCAGACCTGTTCGAAGAAGCTTCCCACTGTCCAAAACTTCTTGCAGCTTTACAGCGACTATCTTCTCTAAGACCTTTCCAAATGTGTTTTGTAAGGTGATAATTCTAAAGCCACTAAGCTTTGTATGATCCTTGCATGGTTCGGGAAGTCAGATTAGAAAGTTGTGCACCTTATCCTGTGGGACTGATGCTGTCCTAATGCTCTTGTTAAAGCAGTCAGTCATCTCTCTCGGGTCTATTTAGCTCAATGCCTACATGTGGCCATTCCTAATCCCATTAGGCTCTTGTGCAGTCTTTTTTTTTAATATGCTTGAAATCTTCAACTCGTATGATGTCTTTATAATGCACATTCCTTATGGTGCCAGATAACTCCTCTCTGTCTTTATGCATCATTATGAACTGTCTGCGCTGTAAATCTCTGGAGAAATGCCTCCCCTTTCTCCTTGTCTGTTGTCACTCACACACCATTTGCAATTGTTCCTACTTTCATAGGTCGATGTTTTCTTTGCATCTCTCTTTGTAGTTTCTAGAATATTCCCAGTGTTTTATCGCCTCTGATATCATTCACAAAATTGTCAAATTTTGCTTTATTTGCCTTTTGCAGTACAGAGCTTGAAAACCTCTGCCGTGAAACAGGTTACTCTTTTACTCACTGTGGTGGGGGTGCAGGTTTAAATCTTTCCTCCTGGTACAACTGAGAAACCAAGACAGCTGTCGTTTGATGCAAAGAGCAGACAGTGTCCTTGGATCCTCAGATACAGACTCCAATTGGCTCGTGAAAGAAAGTGAGCCGACTGAATATCCCCAGAAATGGGAAAAGGGAATTTAGATGCCTAGAGAACACAAAACATGAAAAACAGTCATAGATCATTTCTGTACACCCATTAGAAGATGGAGAATATCCTAAGAATCCTAGAGACAGTAAACAGAAATACCATCCCAGATACAGAACAAAAGGAATTAGGAATAGATCTCAAAAGTCCAGTTCCTGACCCACGTGTCAGCTGCTGAAAGGAATCAGCCTGTCTCATCTGTCTGGTACAGTTCTAATGTCGTACGTGAAGTACGGCCTCGAAACGGAATCGCTATGTATGTGGTAAATATTGTGCTCACCTGGCTGTAGATGTTAGACTATGGTGCGTTTGGCCATACACCTTTTAGGTGGCTTGGAAGAAAAAGTTCAAGTTGTCTTTTTCAAAATTGCGCCTGGAACTGGTAGCCAGTTTTTTTTTGCAACAAGGTTATTTAATGTAATTCTGTACACGAATGTGATGGGCACTCCTGTGCTGGGAAATTAAGAACTAGCCAAACTGGGAATTTCCCAAACAGCATTCCTATACACATAGGGATATCCCTCTATGTTATCCCTGGCAAAAATGACGTCACTCGTGACAAAGCCAAGAGGGAAAAAACATAGGGTGAAAGGGGGTGGTACGTAGTTAAAGGTATTAAGGTTATTAAGGTATTGTTGTCCACTTAAGGCGGCATCTAGTGACAACCTCTCATCATCATCATCAGGTGCCTTGCCGACTGGCGTGGGCAACCATGCCTCTCCATAATCTGCGATCTCCTGCAGCATGTTATCATTTCGGGTGCCGACACACCTCCATGCCATGCAACAAGACTGTCAAGCATCTTCTCTCGTTGTCTTCCTCTATCCCTTTTTCCACAGATCTTTCCAGTGATCACAACATGTTCTATTTTCCCTCTTCTCATAACATGGCCAAAAAATGATGACTTGTCTTTTTCTGATGTCTGTGATAAGTTGTCTTTGGGCTCCTGCCTCTTTCAAAACCTCTTGGTTGCTCTTTTTGGCTGTCCAAGATATTCTAAGCATTCTTCTGTAAAACCACATCTCTGAGGCCTCTAAAAATTGTTTGGCCTGCCTACCGATTGTCCAGGATTCACATCCATATGTTAAAAATGGATGTATGTAGCAAGCAAGAATTCTTTTTCTAACTCTCAATGACAAGGATATATTTCACAAGATGTTTTACATTTTATAAAATGCAGTTTTTTGCCTGTCCAATTCTGTTTCTTATTTCAGTTATGCATCTTCCATCTGATGTTATCCATGTACCCAGATACCTAAATTTCTGTACTTGTCCTAAAATAACACCATCGACTTTTTTTACACATTTAGGAATAATTTGTTTCTTTGATACCACCATTACTTCTGTCTTCCCATTATTCAAACTGAGGCCCATTCTTCCACTTTCTAACACTACAATGTCTATCATTTCCTGTAATTCTTTCTGACTTGTTGCTATCAAGACTGTGTCATCAGCCTAACGTAAATTGTTTATATTGTGCCCACCAACCACAATTCCTGGCATATTAATTAAAGATCTCTTTATATATTCACTGTATATTGAAAACAAATCAGGTGACAGTACACTTCCTTGTCGTACGCCCCTCTTTATGCTTTGAAATGTACTTAAACAGTTGTTTATTCTTATAGCTGCTGTTTTCTGCCAATAGGTATTCTTTATTATTCGTAGATCTTTCCCATCAATGTTTAATTTTTCTAACAGTTTGATTACTTCTTCATGCTTCACACAGTCAAATGCTTTTGTATAGTCTATGAAGCATAAGTACAAATCAGTCTTTACTTCTAAAGCTCTTTCTGACAATGTCCTTAGGATGTAAATGGCATTGTTTGTACCTTTTCCTTCTACAAATCCACATTGTTCATCGCTGATCTCTGGTTTAATTTTGCCTCTTATTCTTCTCATAATTATTCTCAGTAAAATCTTAGTCATGTGACTCATAAGGCTTATTGTGCGATGGTCTTCACATTTTAAAGTGCCTGGTTTCTTTGGCAGAGCTATAAATATGGATTTTAAAAGGTCATTTGGAATATACCCACTATTATAAATATCATTTAAAAGTTTAGTAATTATTTCAATTCAAAAATCTCCCAGTGCTTCGATTTCTTCCAGTGAGATGTTGTCTGGCCCGGGTGATTTTCCTTTCTTAATATGATGTATTGCATCCTCAACTTCTGCAGTCATTATTGGTGGACCATCATTGTTGGTCTACAGTTCTACATCTGGTCTTTTCTCATCATACAATTCCCCTATATACTCTGTCCATCTGTTAATTATATTACTATGTCCTATTATTAAGTCACCATCTTTTGATTTCAAACATCCAGTGCTGTTACATGTCATCTTTCCTGTTAACATATTTATCTGTTGGTACATGGAATGTGAGTCTTTCCTTTGATTTTCCCCAATCTCTGTACACATTTGATTTAGCCAGGCTTCCTTAGCCACTTTGCATTTCTTCACTATTTCTTTTTGTATTCTAGAGTATTCTTCTTTATCATTCTTTTTCTTCCTTCTTTCATCCATCAACTGCAGAATTTCGGTTGACATCCATTTCTTTTTTGCAACTCTATGGGTTGGTGGGATTGTCTCTTTTGATGTCTGCTGAATTGACTCACGCAACATATCCCACTGTTCATCAATAGTCTGTATAATTTCCATTGCATTATACCGGTTTTGTACAGTTACATTGTATTGTTCCTTAATTTCTTTATCCATTCTAAGAATTCCTAAATTTAACTTGATGTTCTGTGGTGTTTTTCTAATGTTCTTTAGTTTTATTCTAATTTTTCCTACAATTGGAACATGGTCACTAAAGCAGTCTGCCCCTGGTCTAGTTTTTGCTCCAACTAAGCTGCTCCTGAATCTTCTTGAAATCAAAATATAATCAATCTGATTGCGGACAATATCACCAGGACTTTTCCAAGTCTACAATCTTCGAGGATGGTGTTTAAACCAAGTGTTACCTATTATCATGCTGCGCGACTCAGCCCATGCTATTAATCTGTCACCTCTCACTTTCTTTTCTCCTAGGCCATAGCCACCAGTTATTCCGTACACTTTTTCACTTCCTACTTTTGCGTTGAAATCTCCAAGTACCATTGTTACTTCACAATTTTTGCATTGATCAACAGCCATGTCTAACTCGTCATAAAATCCGTCAATATCTTTCTCTGAACTATCTGCTGTTGGAGCATAAATCTGTACTAAGTTGATGTCAAACAGTCTGCCGCAAAGTTTTACTAATAGTACTCTGTCTGATATTGTCCAAAATCCTTTAACAGTTTTTGAGTTCTTTGGATCCAAAATAATACCAACTCCCTTACTATATTCCTTCCCACCCGAGTAAATAATTCTGTACTGATCTGAATACTTTTCCCCTGCTCCTGGCCATCGCATTTCACTAATTCCTAATATGTTGATGTTCATTTTCTTCATTTCCATCTTGATGTTATCCAGCTTTCCGTTTTTAAAGGGGGTGGTACGTAGTTAAAGGTATCGTTGTCCACTTAAGGCGGCATCTAGTGACAACCTCTACCTTGTCTTTAAAAAAATTATCCATCTCCACTTCTTTTTGTGAGTTATAGGTATCTGTCGCATTTTCTTTAGTTGCGTGACTGCAGTTCTCATTGCCTTCCGTGCCTGTTACACTTTTCGAGTTTACCATGGGGGCTTTTAAAAAAAAAAGTACCTTTGAAAGTCCTGTTGCATTCCCTGTGTCTGAGGTGTCCAAGTATGGTTTTGGTCCACTCATACTGGAAGGTCTTACCTGATCTCAGTGTCTTGACTTTACTGTATTTGGAAATCAGGACTAAACATGATAGGTGATCAAGAACTGATGACTGGAAGATAAATGCCAAACCTGTAACTGTGTCTGCATCCCCCGCCCTCATTGCCATTCTAAATCGGCCTCTCATCATATATAATATGTTTTTATATTGGCTAACTTTGTAAGGTTTCTTATTAAAGCATATCACATAATCTACCGGCTGTCATTGTTATTTGATTAGAAACAGAGCCCAGCAGATGTGGTGCCTCTATTTCAGATCAATCTTTTGATGACCATAGACCTTGTAGGATGGATTTACTCACAGTAAGGAAGAGAGTTATATTAGTTGGTTGGAAAGTGGTGCTGACCAGCCCTGCAGCTGCATCAAGAGCAATGACTTAATAGCTAGAGGCAAAAAAACTGGCAGTGACAGAGAAAGGAGTTGCATTTTATGGTAAATAGATGTGAGTGCCACTGCTTGCATTCTCTAACAAACTTTTGGAAGTAGAAGCTTGCATTTGCCAGCTGCCCTGATAAATGATTGAAAGTTTTATTTCTATCTGCCATTTGCTGTTTTTGCAGAACCTGCACAATGATGAATTAGCCGATCAGCAAAGGCAATGAGTTTCTGCTCCGATGTATCCAGCATAGACAAGGGCCTTATCCAGAACACTGGCATAGAGAAACATAACTGGGAAAGGATCTCATGCTGACTGCCTCTCTTGCAAAATGTGAGCAGTTTTGTTGTTTGAAACTTGTTATAAGCAAAGGTGAAGACTAGTAACAGCACTGAGTCCATGCCACTGGGCTTATGCATGCTTTGATAAATCAGTTGACACTTGATAGCTAATGATGTCACTATTATGCTAGCCATCTATTCTTCCCAGGACATGTCCTGGTACCCATTTTGATCAGCTTGGAAGTATGTTCACTTATAAAAATAATCTGAAAATGGTTTTGAACACAAAACCTTATGCGTGGTAGGCAAGCATCTAGCCTATCAGGCACCATGACAGTCACGGACAGTCATATTTGCTTGGTTTCTTTGAAAAAAATTTATAAATAAAAAAGTATAGGCCTAACTATAGCTTTGCTTTGCTGCTAGCTCTTATTTTGTCTGTGTGTGTGTGCACGTGCATGCCTCTGTGTGTGTGTGTATGTGTGAGAGAGAGAGAGATGTTGTCTGCTGTGGATATGTATATCCTCTGCTGTCTTTAGGAATATTACTGAGGCTCCATATGTTTTTTTTTTCCCATGGTGTGAATCTCGCATTCTTTTCTGAAGATACCAAAAAGGGTTTTGTCTGAAACCCTTGTAGAGTGAGTCTACCCCTCATTTGTCAATAATTGTAAAACACATTCACCACCTCTAAGCCACAAAGCTGCACCTTATTATGTAAGAGTAATCCCACAGCAGATACTACCATATAGAAGTGTCAAGTTTCACACCCTCTCTCATGCTAGGCAATAAAGTAGGATGGTCTGTTCCTTTTCTGAATGCTTTTCTTTCTGAAGACAAATTCAAGAAAATTCCAGACTTTATGTATTACTGGTGTGAGGCTCGGTTGACCGCAGATCTATGCTAGTCAAAAAATGTTATGCCAGTTCTGGGGATTGTGCTCAGCCGACTGTTTCGACCAGCAAGTAAATCATCAGACAGAATGTTGCAGCAAGGGTAAAATGTATGTGCTGTTATTTGTTTGGCTTAATAGATTGTTCTGGGCCATGTCTAACAAATTCAAACTGAATCAGTGAATGAATGAATGACTGAAAGGAGCAGACAGTAAAAATCAAACATTGTGGCTTTTGGCTGAGACCTTTATTAACTTACTGACTAGCACTACAAGAAGAAAAAGAAGAATTCTTTACACCAGTTACCCATGTTAATTATTTACATGATTGCCCATGTCAAGACTGTTGTCTAGAATTATTATTCTTGCAATGCCCACTGATAAAGGCATTGGACATAATGTTTGATTGTTTCCTCCCTCCCCCTCATTGAGCTTCCAAATCATAGTTCAGTAAATTCATGTTTATCATAAAGTAATTTGCTGTCCAAATGTGCAGCAGCAGCCAGTCTATCAGGATGCTAATTACCCAGAACACCTGCATATCTGTGTTATAAATCAGTTAATGTACTTGGAAAAGTCTAACTGATTCAGTAACTAACATTTTCTTGATCATTCATTCTAGTTTAGTTCCATGGAGATGGGAGCTGATAACAAAGAGACTGTTGCAGCCTTTGTGGTACTTACTGCCACATTTGCTGTTTATTTGAAGTGCTTACATCCGTCACTGCCAGGAGGAGACTCAGGTTAGCAGAGCTTCTCTGTCTTGTCATTGATTGCTTGTATTCTTTTTCTTTGTTATTGCATAAATGTAATACTTACATATGTGGGGTTTTGAGAATGCTTTTTTCAAATCAGGGAATCAATCAAATGCTATCTTTACAGTGAAGTTTGGCTGCAGTGAATCTCCAACATTCTTTGTCTTATTTCCTAAAGCTGCTGTTCATCCTTCTCTTTATGTTATCCTCTTATTTGAATCACTGTCCACTTCTTGCTGACTTGCATTCAACTCTTTCATCTAGTATTTTTGTGTTTTAAATGAATGCTACGTCTTTAAAATGTGGCAAACGTATTTCATTTGTCTGTATTTTATTTCTTTCAACAACTAATACTTCATTCCCGTAACCCCACAATCTTCGAACTTGATGTTTTTGTTTCCACAAATTATGGCTTATTTACTACTCATTTTATTTATTTACAGTGATATCCACAATTTGACTGTATAATTGCGTATTCATTCATTGTCTAGGATTCTGCTCCATATAATTATATAACTCTAGATAACATTTGATAATTCTTATTGTGTTGCTTATTCATCTGGATGCTAAAAAGTTTTCTCTTATTTGAAGATGTTTTGGGCTCTTTTTGTTCTCTTTTTAATTTGTATTATCCTTATTAACTCCTTGTGAAAGTTTAACTATTTTATACATAAATGTTTTTTGTTGTTGACAGTATTTTATAGATATTCAAAACTCTAGAGTCAAGAAAGTTACATAGAAGTTGCCTAAAGTGCAATAGCTATAATGAAAATACTTTGAAAAATGTAACATTGACTGTTCTATTTGTTCAGTTTCGTAGCCAGCTTTCTTTGATATGCTTATATCAAATTTCAAAGAAATAGTAGCATATTTGTAATATGAAAAGAGAGATATATTCATTAAAGAAATAATGGCAGCTACTATTCTGAAGAAATTGGAAAGGCCAATAATAAAAGTTTGTCTCCTAGCAGAATTTGCATGTAAATATGGTACAGATATGAGATATCAAGTCTATTTGTACCACTTCTTTGAACATGGTTGTGTCTTATAGTCTCCATCTGCTTCAGTAAGTTACAGTCTGAGCTTCTCAACTGAGGACTCCATAACATTCGCAAGGATATCATTTTTTTTCCCACCAGAATCGTACATAATGTAGCTGTTCTCTTGTGGGTGGGTGTTGAAATTTCAGCTCTCGCAGTGGTCTGTTTATGATTTCCAACTATTTAGAAGTGTTTAATATGTGTATGCTGCAAACATTTTTTTCATCACCCTTATCTAAGAATATGGGCATATAGTCCACTTACCCAAGCAAGAGAGAAATGTATATTAGGGGTATTTTGTTGTTGTTAAAATAATTCTTTGAAAGTACCCCCCAAAAAAAATTGGTTAGTGAAATATTAAATCGCATAAAAGAAATGAGAAGCCAGTAAAGGGGAGAACAGTGGAGAAAAACGTGCGTGCTTGTGCTGTGTAGGTACATGTGGAGACAAATGTGCATGCTTGTGTTGTGTAGGTACATGTGAGAGACAAATGTGCATGCTTGTGCTGTGTAGGTACATGTGAGAGAAAAACGTGCATGCTTGTGCTGTGTAGGTACATGTGAGAGACAAATGTGCATGCTTGTGCTGTGTAGGTACATGTGGAGACAAATGTGCATACTTGTGCTGTGTAGGTACATGTGGAGACAAATGTGCATACTTGTGTTGTGTAGGTACATGTGGAGACAAATGTGCATGCTTGTGTTGTGTAGGTAGGTACACGTGAGAGACATTTTACAGAACATTTTACTGGACAGAAAACTGCTAAAAGTGTTTTAAAGTATTAATAGTAGATTAGAAATAAATGTTTTAATGTAGAAATTACTGATCCTTTTTGTAATTTAAAAAAAAAATGAGATATTAATTCTAATGTTGCTGGAGGGTAAATTACTGGCATTTTAAAACAATTTAAATAGATGAGTGACCACCTGGATATTGGCTGTAAGGATAGATATTCATGCTTGTGTAGCCTGTTGTGGCTTAGTTAACAGGGCACATATTGATTGGGCAGTTTTAGGAAAGCTATGCAGGATATGGTTTTATATAACAGTGAAGATGTCTTGAAGGAGGTTAACTGACAAAAACAACTGATTTCCTGCATCAGAAAAAGACAACCTAAATACTTTACACTTCATATGAAGCAGAACACTGGAGTACATGATGACAAAAAGAAAGTTGATTCATGTATTTTCTGTTGTCTGTGTTCACTGTGTAATTTATTCATGTGTATTGTGTTGTCTGTGTTATCACTGTGTCCATTGTTTATGTATATTGTGTTGCCTGTGTTATCACTGTGTCTATTGTTTATGTATTTTCTGTTGTCTGTGTGTTCACTGTGTAATTTATTCATGTATATCATGTTGTCTGTGGTATCACTGTGTCCATTGTTTATGTATATTGTGTTGTCTGTGTTATCACTGTGTCTATTGTTTATGTATATTGTGTTGTCTGTGTGTTCACTCTGTCATTTATTCATGTATTTTCTGTTGTCTGTGTGTTCACTGTGTAATTTATTCATGTATATCATGTTGTCTGTGTTATCACTGTGTCCATTGTTTATGTATTTTGTGTTGTCTGTGTGTTCACTGTATCCATTGTTCATGTGCACTGTATTCTCTGTGTGTTCACTCTGTCATTTATTCATGTATGTTGTGTTAATCATTTGAACAGGGGAGCTAATTGTGGCAGCATATGAAGTCGGGGTATGTATATCATAAGTAATTATTCTTATTTTGGTAAATGTCCCATATCTTAGAGTTAGCTCATTGGTGCAGTTTATTGTCATATAACATTTTATATTTGGTCACAGTTTCTCTCACCATACCTGTTCAATATATACTCAGAAAATATAATGAGGAATGTCAAAAATGACCAGATATGTGACAGTTATGATCTGCTCAAAATTAGTGGCAACCCTATTCCGGAATTCCGCTACGTAAATCACACAGTCCTCCTTTCGAACAGTGTAAAGGGAATAGAAAATTTAATATTGTCTGTCCAAAAGCACAGTGAAGATCAAAATCTGTTCTTGAATTTAAAGAAAATAAAAATAATGTCCACAGATAAAACTGGCTGTCACCCAAAAATAACAATAAATGATGCAGAAATTGAAAATGTCACAAACTTTGAATATCTAGGCACTATTATAAACAGCAATGGAGACTGTTCAACAGAAATTAAAAGGAGGATGGCTATAGCAATGCAAAGATTGAACAGCATTAAAGGTCTATGGTTAAGCACTAGCAAGGAGATAAAAATTAGAATTTTGAGAGCATGCATCTTCCCTGTGGCTACATGTGGATGTGAGTCGTGGACTATCTCTCAGCCATTAAGAAAGAGAATAGGGGCTTTAGAGCTGAAATGCTATAGACAGATTCTCAGAATACCTTGGACAAAGAAGAGGAGAAATATTGATATCTTAAAAGATCTGAACATCAAGAAAGATTGGCTAATAAACAGCATCCTTTCTCCAAAGCTGAAATATTCTGGTAATATCAAGCGCCACAACGGGTTGGAAAAAATTATAGCAGAAGACATGGTACCAGGAAGGAGGGGCAGGGGCCGACCGACACGAAGATGGGCACAGGATATAAGTGACTCCTTGAGTATGAAAGTATATGAGGCAGGAGAACTGACAAGAGACCGAGTTTCTTACAGGCAAACTGTGATGAGAGTGACGTTCTGCAATGGACCTGCTACATGATGATGAACAGTTTCTTTTAAACTTACTACTAGTTTTTTTTGTCATAAATTATTTTGTTATGTAAACAAAAGTTCCCACATTATTTGTAATAGGCATTTATGGTAATGTTGTGTCCTGTCAGTACCTACTCTAGCAAAATAATTTATATTCTAGTCATCAACTTGTGAGATGCAATTTTTGGTTATTTGAAGCCCCACTCTGGCTCTTGCCAGAACATGGTTTCTGGGGCCTCTCCACTGGTGATCTTCATCCACATGGTGGCACTTTGTGTCATCGGGTGTTTATCGCTTGTGTGATGTCCTGGTGGGGTAAAAGTCTACTACTACTACCTACTCTAGTTCTTTTAATTTCAGTTCATTTTATTATTGATCTTTATCTACTACTGCTGCTTTCTATTTTGCTGTAATTAAAAACATAACTTCTATGTTGTCTTTGTCTTCACCATCTTCTTCCTCGTCATCTGCCTCTTCGCTGCTGTCTGCTATGATGTCATCTTATTCATTTTCATCTTCTTCATTGTTGTCATTTTTATCGTCTTTTCCTCCTCCTCCCCTGTTTTTGTGATTGCACACTGAAAATAAATCTAGTTTAGTTTAGATAGAAAGATATGCATCTTTTGGAGAAGGTAAACAAAGTGTGTAACATCTCCAAGATGATTACCTTCATGAGAGACCTGTGGCATAATGCTAATTTAATAGAGAGAGAGAGAGAGAGAGAGCGAGATGGTTGCTTGACTACAATGTATCAAAAGAAGTAGTAGAAAACATACTAAAAGAAAAGAAGAATAAATAACGAAAATATAAATAAATAAAGAAGATTGATTGATTACTCAACCACTTTTAGATGTGTTTAACATCTCATGATGTTCGTGTTCATGAATTACCTTTCCAGGTAGCTCACCCACCTGGGTATCCCTTGTTCACGTTACTTTCCCAGCTGTTTATCTGCTGCATTCCGGTGGGCTCTGTAGCTTGGAAAGTCAACTTGCTGTCTGCCTGCTGTGGGGCTCTATGTGCCTTTGTTGTTTATTTACTTATTTACAGGCAAGTATTGTTTTACTTGAATTTCTTATGTATGTAGTCACACATGTGCTGCTGAGGCCTAGTCAAGTAGCAAGAAATTGTAACTGTGTAACCTACCATACATGTCCTAAGAGGTGACAGAGAAATGCTGTGGTAAGATAGGTGGCCTCACTGTACAGAACATTTTAAGTGCACAATTTAGCCAGTCATAAGCAAGTACAGAACTTCTAAAATGGGCACAAACTCAGTAGCTCCAGTATACAAATTTTACTCGGGAATTTTACCCAAAACTAAGTTCCTGTCATTAATGCCTGATCATGTTTGATCCAAAAAACTTTGTTTTGAATTTACAAAAATGTTTCTCCAACACTGGTTTCCTTTTGTGGTTGCCTGTTAATTTTGGTTGCAAAAACTAGCATCAATTCATATATTTGATGTAGCAGTCTTTTGCAGGATGAATTACAACAAAAACAGATGTCACTTGGTAGTATTACTTTAATATATGATTTATAGAACCTGTTAAGTAGTATGCAAGTGAAACTTGGTCTGTTTGCAGGTGAGCTGAAAAGCAACAAATGGCAGTTTAAATTATTGTTTCTGATTACAATGCACAATGTATCATAGATGGTTAAAAAAAAAGTAACTGAAACAGTCCTACAGGAAACTGTTGAAACCCCAAACTGGTTAGAGAAATTACTTGTAAACAGTCAGGAATGTTTAGAACTAGGTGACAACTGGCAAATAATGAAAAGAGCAAGGTGAAGACAAAGGATTAAATATCCACATGACTTTTTCAAAAGCTGTGGTAAGGACAAGAACATAGACCCGATGCTGACAGTGTGATATTGGGAAGGATGACCCCCTAGACCAGGGCTGTTGGACTAAGTTCACTCAGAGGTCAACAATTTTTAATGGATATCGTTATGGCCAGAGCCACAGCATAGAAAGATCATTAATACTACTGCCAATGATCCATGGGCCACTTGCTAGGCCCCCATGAGCCAGATTTGGCTCGGCCCCCCTGCCACCAGTTAAATAGCCCTGGTCTGGACTATGATCTCTCACAATTGTTTGGTCCGTTGCCTTGTGTTAAACATAAATATGCAGTGCTCCACTTCTGCCTTGTGTAATAGGAAAATAGAAAGATGCAGTGATGAATTTCAAAAATTAGGTCATTACTACGAGTTTAACTTCTGCACAACAGCTGAAATAAGTAGTGATGGTTTTTTCTCTCTTTGAAATCTTAAGCTTTTCTTTTCTTTTTTTTTCTTTCATAGCACCCTTATTAGTCCCCCTCTTCTTCCCCCAACAGCACCATAGACTACTGCTCCTTTCCCATACTCTCTTAAGCCCCCGGATAATTGTATGGGCTTTTTTTTTTTCACTTTAGGAAATTATGATACACAGTTTTTGTGTGAAATATTTGTATTTAGTATTATGTCTGATTTGTGTGCATGCTGAGGTTTAGTTACAGTTCATGTTTTTATTGACTGGTGTTCAATCTGATTTATATGCAGGCTGACTGTTAGTCACAGTTCATGTTTTTATTGACTGGTGTTAAAAGCAGGCTGACTTTCAGTCACAGTTCATGTTTTACTGACTTATGTTCTATTTGATTTATGTGCAGGCTGACTGTCAGTCACAGTTCATGTTTTACTGACTTATGTTCTGTCTGATTTATATGCAGGCTGACTGTCAGTCACAGTTCATGTTTTTATTGACTTATGTTCTATCTGATTTATATGCAGGCTGACTTTCATCACAGTTCATGTTTTACTGACTTATGTTCTATTTGATTTATGTGCAGGCTGACTGTCAGCCACAATTCATGTTTTACTGACTTATGTTCTGTTTGATTTATATGCAGGCTGACTGTCAGTCACAGTTAATGTTTTATTGACTTATGTTCTGTTTGATTTATGTGCAGGCTGACTGTCAGTCACAGTTCATGTTTTACTGTCTTATGTTCTGTTTGATTTATGTGCAGACTGACTGTCAGTCACAGTTCCTGTTTTTATTGACTTATGTTCTGTTTGATTTATGTGCAGGCTGACTGTCAGTCACAGTTTCTGTTTTTATTGACTTATGTTCTGTTTGATTTATGTGCAGGCTGACTGTCAGTCACAGTTTCTGTTTTTATTGACTTATGTTCTGTCTGATTTATGTGCAGGCTGACTGTCAGTCACAGTTTCTGTTTTTATTGACTTGTGTTCTGTCTGATTTATGTGCAGGCTGACTGTCAGTCACAGTTCAAGTTTTTATTGACTTATGTTCTGTCTGATTTATGTGCAGGCTGACTGTCAGTCACAGTTTCTGTTTTTATTGACTTGTGTTCTGTCTGATTTATGTGCAGGCTGACTGTCAGTCACAGTTTCTGTTTTTATTGACTTATGTTCTGTCTGATTTATGTGCAGGCTGACTGTAAGTCACAGTTTCTGTTTTTATTGACTTATGTTCTGTCTGATTTATGTGCAGGCTGACTGTCAGTTACAGTTTCTGTTTTTATTGACTTATGTTCTGTTTGATTTATGTGCAGGCTGACTGTCAGTCACAGTTCAAGTTTTTATTGACTTATGTTCTGTCTGATTTATGTGCAGGCTGACTGTCAGTCACAGTTCAAGTTTTTATTGACTTATGTTCTGTCTGATTTATGTGCAGGCTGACTGTCAGTCACAGTTCAAGTCTGCTAGGAGCATGCTTGTTCAGCTTCAGTAGACTCACGTGGACCTGGTCAGTCAGTGCAGAAGTGTTCTCTCTCAACAACTTGCTTGTGGCTTGTTTGATGCTGGTGGCAGTCAAGTTTGATGGTGCTGAACAAGAGTCCCTAGTTCAGGTATGTATCTTGTCTACACCTCATGCTGACACATGTAACTGGCTGTGAGCCCTGAAACATTAGTAAACATGGCAGCAAAACTCATTCTTACAAGTTTTCAGAATGTTTGAAATTTCTTGACGTCAAACTGGCTTTAAAAAACAGTTTGGTTCACCTTTACTGGCAAGAAAATTATCTGCTATTTCCTAACCTCCTAAACACTAGGCGCGAACACAACCAATGGCATTAACTAGTTGTCTCATAAAATGACACTGTTGGCAAGCTGGTTAAGTTACATTTATGGGTGATTGGACCCAGCCAGAAGTGTTAGTTCTTGAGGCGTTTTGAGACAGCAACTTTAGAATAAAAATCTTTAAAGCTGAGATTTGAAGGAACCATTAGGATGCAGTGAATTAATGTAACAACTGTATGTTACATAAACAGTTAGGGAAAGTATAATGCACATTGGGGCAGGCAGTAAGCATATAGTGCATAGCTGGCTACAGAAAGATTTCGCTTGGCATTGTATAACTGGTAGCAGAGATATCTTGGAAAGGATGGGAACTAAGAAGCTCACTGCATCATACAGTGGTGGAAGCAAGTATATGTGAATTCATGAAAGTACATAACCAATTTGTGGACATAATCTTTTAATTTCGTTTAAAAAAAAAAGATTTAAATATCCTGCGTGACATGTGCATATACACTCCCGCACACATACACAATCACAAATTGTTATGCATACACACACTCTTAAAAATAACATCTATACTGAGTTGGGTATTTGATAATCAATGAGAGTTAAGACTTACCACTGATGGGCAGATGTTCCAGGTTCAGTGACATTGATTTCTTTATCATAAATTAATAACAATAGGTAATGGTAGTTTGTCTGCAGCCAGCTACTTACACAGTGGGCAGATTTTTGCTAACTGTGCTGGAGGGATCGTGAGTGTCATTGTCACAAAATAAAGGAATTTCAAATGTTCAAATCTCTCTTCATTGGTTACTTTTCCACACACAAAAAATGGGCTGGGGGGGTGGGGGGGGGGGGGGGGGTAATCAGTGGACTAAAAGCCTGGCATGTGTTCGGCACCCAATTGAGGGGTGCCCTGACAAGCATGTGTTAAAAGGTGACTGATTTAAGTTTGCTGAAAGTGGATGTGTTGGCCCAAAAAGAGCAGATATTAAAGCCTATCTGTAAACCACAACATAACGTGCCAACTGCTCTTTTAAGGGTAAACGCAGAAAAAGAAGAAGAAGAATTAGCTGAAAAATAAAAATAATGTTTAAATCATTATTTTTGTCTACTCTCAAATAAGTCTAACTACAAAATCAAGACAAATAGCTTCTTTATTTGGCTATAGAAAGTCGCAGATGGTTATATCCATCATACTGGCTCAGATAACAAGTAGGCAGAATGGATATATCCTTCATACAGGCTCAGATAACAACTAGGCAAAATGGAAATATCTATTATACCGGCTCAGATAACAACTAAGCAAAATAGATCTATCCATCATTTGAAGGATTTTTGCTACTTTAATTGTATTTTCTGTTTGCTGTTTTTTTTTCTGGACACCTAGTGGGCATTGATGGGATCATTTGTGTGTGGGCTGTGCTTGTCCAACCAACATACCAGTGTTGTGTATGTGGCTGTCATGGTACCCTGGGCACTGTACAGACTATGGAAGAATCAGGTCAGTAATGTACTGCATGTAAACTACATTGTCTTAGTGTGTTGCTGGATAATTTTCTTTTTTAAAGGAGTATTCACATTGAGTATTATGACTGAGTGTTGTTAACATTCTGGATTGCATACGAAGACAGCAAGTGAAATGGTTTGCCCACTTAGAGAGAATGCCTTGTGACACCATACCATACAAAGCATACATGGAAAGAGAAGAAGGACGTAGAGCATGAGGTAGACCAAGAACAAGATGGAAGGATAACATCAGAGAAACTTTACAACAGCACTATGTGCCTATGGTCGAGGCCGCCAGAAGAGCTAGAAACAGAACCTTATATCTCCCTCGACACCCACAGCGGTAAAAGAGGAAGTGAAGAAGAAGAAGAAGAAGTTGTTAACATTTTACCTCGAGAATGTTACCTCTTTCTGTTTGGAATTTGTGTGTCAGTCATTGTAAAATTTATTATGTTTAATACACAGTCTGGCCATTAAATAATGAGACTGATTTTTATTATGACCAAGACAAAATTACCATCTATGAAGTAAAGTTATCCAAACAAGCAGCATTCATTTATGATCTGGCAGTATTTTAACGCCCCCTGGTGTGCAGATTACAAGCAACCTTCCAAATTCTGTGATGACATTGTATATTTTCTGCAGTAAACTATATTTGAAGTAAAAGGAGGATGGCCATGCAGACATTAAACAGCATTAAAAGTCTTGGTTGTGCACCTGCAAGGAAATCAAAGTCACAATTTTGACGGCATGCATCTTCCTTATAGCAATATATAGGTATGAGTTGTGGACTATCTCACTTCCTTAAGGAAGAAAATAAAAGCTTTTAAGCTGAAATGCTATAGAAAGATTCTAAGAGTACCATAGGCAACGAAGAAAAGAAATACAGACAACCTAAAAGATGTAAACATCAAAGTTGATTAGCTAGAAAAGAGCATCTTGCCTCTGAAAGGAAAATGTTGGCCATGTGAAGCTCCACAGCGAATTTAACAAATAATAATAGAAGGAATATTACCAGGAGAGAGGTGCAGGGGCTGACCAGTACAAGACGGGCACAGAATATGACTCCATGGGTGGGAAAGCACATGTGGAGAAAGAGCTGGCAAAAGAAAGATTTTCTTTCAGGAAGACTGATGAGAGTTCCATTCTGCAAAGGACTTGTTACCAGATGATGAAACTATATCTGAAACTTAGTGATAATAATCTGTATTTTGTACAGTGAAGTTTGCATACTTCACTGAGTTTCCTAGTTACTCTGTGATAAAGTTCTGATTTTTCTGCAGCAAACTGTATCTGGGGAACCAATAGACTCATTTTATAGACTATTTGGCACTCACTGGACTATGTGGTCAGCATTATGCTGGTCACCTTTACTAACCAGGACTTTTCCTGGTTTTCAGTTTAGACTGTATTGACCTGGGAGCCAAGTTTATTTTTATTTTCAAAATCTGTCTGGTGTGGAGTGCAACCCAAGTAAAAAGCAGAAAAATGAAGTATTTGATACTCTGCAATAATATTCTGTTTTCTGCAGCAAACTGTACCTGATTCTCTGTTATAATATTCTATATTTTCTGCAGTGAACTATGTTAAATTTTCTGTGATAATGTTCTATACTCTCTGCAGTTAACTCTAATTCTGTGTAATGATGTTTTGGATTTTCTGCAGTAAACTGTATTTCATACTCTATTTGTTTATTCATTTTTTTCTAGTAAACTGTATGCTATTCAGTAACAGCAGTGTTCCATATTTTCAGCATTTAACACCAGCAGTCATAGTCAAGCTGACTGTAGCATTGATGTGTGGACTTTTGCCTTACATCTACTTGCCTGTGGCAGCTCACATGCACATTGCCAGATGGACCTGGGGTGACCAGAGAACACTTATGGGTTTCTTGACCCACTTGTTGCGTATGGAGTATGGCACTTGGGATCTGGTAAGTAGTAGATTATCCATACATAGAAGTTGACCAGCGTGAAGAATAATCATATCTGTTGCATTTAGTTCCATCACATTACATGATAAGAAAAAAATCTCGTATATTTTTAGGTTGTTGTTCATCCCTCACAATATAGGTCATTCACTTGTGGGATGCAGTTTTTCGTTATTTGAAGCCCCATCCTGGCTGTTGCCGGGGGCCCTGAATATAGCTGGGCTACAATTGTGGCCATAGCTGCTGAAAGGGGTTTCTGGGACCTCTCCACGAGTTATCATCATCCACATGGTAGCACTTTGTGTAACCTGGTGTTTATCACTTATTTGATGTCCTGATGGGGTACAACAAGCAAGCTTCCATCACAGCGATGAGGACCACTCTCTCTTTCATCCATCGTGAAACTATAGTTGATTGTCTTTGAGTCTGTGTCTTATTAACCCCATTTAGGCCTAAAGGATCTAGGACACTGAGGAAAGAGAACAGTGAAATGAATGAAAAGAGTGAATTGTGCGATGAATTGGTTTAAAGTAAAGAAGAGTTGCACAATTTTATCGACCTCTCTCACCTGTGTCCTTCAATATGATTTATACTTTGTGTGTTCACTATCTTCAAACTACAATTCAAGGAGCAGATATGGTATGTTTTCATTTTTGTCAACCATCAGTGTTGACCATATTAATGTAAGTTATTGTTAGCTTCTGGTCCAGCTGTTCATGTCGGTAGCATTCACTGGTTGTAAACTCCAGTGGAAAGTCCTGGTTGTTTGTCTGTGTTTGGACTTTGGTCTTGTTCCATGACTTGAGTATTGCTTACATATCCATTTTACACATCTGTCTTATGTATGCAGACTAATTGTGCCCATGTGGACTAGCACTCTAGAATACTGAACATGTTCTGCAAACAGGCTTCAAACATTCATCAGGGAGATCTCAGGTCTGGCCACTTAGCATCAGGAAAATCTCAGGTCTGGCCACTTAGCATCAGGAAAATCTCAGGTCTGGCCACTTAGTATCAGGGAGATCTCAGGTCTGGCCACTTAGTATCAGGGAAATCTCAGGTCTGGCCAGTTAGCATCAGGGAAATCTCAGGTCTGGCCACTTAGTATCAGGGAAATTTGAGGTCTGGCCAGTTAGCATCAGGGAGATTTCAGGTCTGGCCAGTTAGCATCAGGGAAATCTCAGGTCCGGCCAGTTAGCATTAGGGAGATCTCAGGTCTGGCCAGTTAGCATCAGGGAGATCTCAGGTCTGGCCACTTAGTATCAGGAAGATCACAGGTCTGGCCAGTTAGCATCAGGGAGATCACAGATCTGGCCAGTTAACATCAGGGAGATCACAGGTCTGGTCAGTTAGCATCAGGGAGATCACAGGTCTGGCCAGTTAACATCAGGGAGATCACAGGTCTGGTCAGTTAGCATCAGGGAGATCTCAGGTCTGGCCAGTTAGCATTCTGTGGAAACCACGCTGTATGGTTTAGTAGAAAACATGCATCGCGCCACAGCTTCATATAGGCCTGAAGCCTTCTGACTGAAAAACTACTGGCAGGGAGAACAAAAAAATAAGGAGAAGTATTCTGACTGTTTGTCCGTGCTTTTCTGACAAATGATGTCCGACTCCAAGGGAAATGCCTATCCTGTCTATTTTGGCCAGATCCCCCCCCCCCCACCCCTGGTAGGGAACTTGTTCCTAAGATTACGACAGAGGAGTTGATAGTTATTGACCAATTTGAGCCATGGTCCTCCTGCTATCACAGATGGTGATACAACTATGCATCCCTCTGGTCTAGTAAACAGTACAGTAACGTTAACTCCATAGACCTACTTTCTCTAGTTTGTGCTCTTCATACTGACAGTACCTTAACTCTTACACATAAATTGATGCTGTTTTAACTCATATACATAAATAGAATGTGACTGAGACTTTGTTGTCCCTCCAGTATTTAGCTATAAATGTTGACCAAATAATATGATTCATACAAAGATAAAGAATACACAGAATAGGGAAAAACTCCATAAAGTCCTATCTGGCATTTGGTATTATTGTTTGCTTACAGTTGAAGAACCATACTGGTCAGGGCTTGTTTCCTGGTTTATTGTAAGTACGCCTGCTCTTCTTAATCAAAATACACAATTAGCTGAAATGTATAGTGTTTGTATTTACTAGAGAAGTGCATGCGCAGGTGTAATCAGAAATGTTACAATTGTGACATAGGTTGTGTAGTAATAAATTCATCAGCAGTTTTTGGCATAGAGTAAATGTAACCGAAAACTTCACACTCCAACAAGAGTTTTTACAGGACGTTGCAGAACCAACCCTAACAGCCCCTAGCTATTGTGTGGTTTTTCTAGGCAAATTTACGTCCAGTAGTTTGCCATTGCTTTCTGGACGGTCAGCTTTCTTGATACCACTGTCGAAACCAACGCAAGGTGCATGGCCTGCAGCTGGGATCGAACACGGCATCCAGGCATTACGAAGTGTTCGCATCGACTATGCCACCTAGCTGACCCAACAAGAGTAAATAAATTTTAAAAAAAGTGATGGTAAATTAGTTTTAAGTTTAAACAACAGATCAACATCATGGCACAAGGGTAGTAACCCATAAGTGCTCCATTCTACATCTAACTCAAGCCTGAGTCCGAAGAATCTCACCACAGTGCATGAAATCCGTAGCACGGGCAAGGATTCTGAAATACTTTGGGTAGATTTTTAACTCCAAATTTAGCCCGTGCAGTGCTGTTAGGCTACTCTTTTCGATTTCCAAACGCCAAGGGATCTTTTACATGTGCAGCAGCACACAGGGGCATCCAATCTTACTACCCAGAGACCAGGGGAAATTACTTGACGTCCACGTGAAAAAATTGCAGCCCTTACCGGGGCTTGAACCAGGGTCCTCCAGCACTTGAGGCGGACGCCATGTCCCGAGAGCCCTTTCTATGATGATGGTAAATTGCATTTAAAAAAAAATATTTTTTTTGCACACTGCTAAAGTCACTAAAATTGTGGTCCTAATATTCTGTCCACTGATTCTGTTTTGCAGAGCTTATACCACACATATGTCATGTGAAGTGTCCTTGCTGATGGCCGTGTTAGCTGTTTTTTCTTTCATTTCAGTTTATCACAGGTATGTTTCTCTTGTCTTCTGTTTCCTTCATTGATAATGGAATGAGCAGATGTAAAGTCACATTGAAGCTCTGGTGGTGAGTGTAAGAAAGTGTTGTCTTTTGTGGGAAGAAATACAGAAATACAGTTCTAGAGATGCTGGGATTGGGGGGGAACAAGGGCTGATGATTGCAATAGACAAAAGGCATCATGTAATATTTTGTCCACATTAAAAGATATGCGAACATAAATTCAGAACCTGCACACTTCAGGTTTAATGTAGACCTGAATTCTCAGGCACACAGTATCTTCCCTCCCTACAGTAGCTTAAACAATGGTAAAATAAGAGCAGTAAGTCTTTTAAGTTTAAGTGACTTCTGTAGTGAAGGGAAACTTGGAGACAGACAAGGAAAAAGTAGACAACGATACATGTGGGAAGATAACTTCTTAAGAGAGAGAGAGAGATAAACAGTTTTTGGTCAGATTGCACAAATAGGGCAAGAGATGGAGGGTGTTGGAGATCCATTGCAGCCAGCCTTAGTGTAGTGACAGTACCTGACTGACTGACTGTAGAAACTGTAAGTGAAGGGCCCCTTTTTATACAATAAGACTTTCTGGGTATATGGTTTGGTCTCATAGTTTTAGACTAATGTGCATTAGCTGAATGATGTCACTATCACACAAGCTGCCTTTACTGCCAAGGATATTTTCTTCTGACTATTTTAGGCTGTTTGAACTTGGAGTTCAGTTACATATGCTAGCCACTGCGCTACCCACCTTACGTGTACTGGACTTCTTCTTCTACTCATTATCCCTTAGTCCTGTTGTCCAGTAGCACTTAAAAATGGATCATAGCCTCATAGAGATTCCTGGAAAAAATGTACACAGGCCACTGAAAAATTAAAAAAAAACACAATAAAGTTTGTCTACATTTTAAATATTTGTTTTTTGAAATTTCTAAAAACACATAAAAGGATTAACTCTTTGAGTCCCAAGGAATGCATCATACGTTCATAGATTCCTACCTAGAGGCCCAATGAACGCATGATGTGCCAATTTAACGTCTCTTTTGACTACCCCTTGGGCCTGTGATGCTAAACCCCCTGGGACTCAAAGAGTTAACTAAAACAAAGAATTATCTCAAGATAATACGGCATCTGTGCATTCAGTATCAGTTGTCTTCCATCCCCATATGGGCTCTAGGGCCCCATTGTGGGGAAAACAAAAATAGATGCACTGCCAGTCTAGTAAGCATGTTGTACGTGTCAACTGATTGTTAGCTTCCTTCGAAGTCAGAATACATCTGCAAATAAGCTGTAAAATAGATGTACACCCAAAACTCAGGCTCTGGCACAAAGCCAAAGTCCAAATGGATGAACAACCAAGACCTTCAGCCGGAGCTTAAAGCCAGTGAACAAATAAGATATGAATTTGTTTCCCACTGTTTCTGATACAAGACAAACATGGTTGTTGTTATGTTTTACATCATGTTGGTTAAAGAAGTTGTTTTCCCACTGTTGCAGATACAAGACAAACATGGTAGTTGTTATGTTTTACATCACGTTCGTTAAAGAAGTTGTTTTCCCACTGTTGCAGATACAAGACAAACATGGTAGTGTTATGTTTTACATCACGTTGGTTAAAGAAGTTGTTTTCCCACTGTTGCAGATACAAGACAAACATGGTTTTTGTTATGTTTTACATCACGTTCGTTAAAGAAGTTGTTTTCCCACTGTTGCAGATACAAGACAAACATGGTTGTTGTTATGTTTTACGTCACGTTGGTTAAAGAAGTTGTTTTCCCACTGTTGCAGATACAAGACAAACATGGTAGTTGTTATGTTTTACATCATGTTGTTTCTTTACCTGGTTTTCTTTTGCTGGAGAGCAAATCTGGATATTAAGGACCCTCTTTTGTTTCGAGTGGTGAGTTCTGCAATTGTTAGTGATATTGTTTTATCAGAGGATTGTCTATAAACTTGTGTACATTAATTGAAGAATCATGTTATGCTGACTCTGTGATCAGGCAAGGATTGATAACAAAGACCTGAGGGAGTTAATCAACAGATTGTTCTCATTGCACATCAGACAAGTCCATAAGTGCTCTGATTCCATCTTCAGTAGATCCTCAAGCATTTAGCCACTGGTAACACCTGTGTTTGTTTTTTCTTTGGCTACCTGTCTCCTGAACCAACTACCCATCCTGCTTCCTTGAGTACATGGAGAATATCAGCCTGGTCCATTGCTTGTCCCATACATACCATGTCCCATACATACCATGTCCCATACATACCATGTCCCATACATACCATGTCTCTGCCAGCAAGCCAATCCGCTTATTGACTCAAACCCCAGAGTGTTGTGACACAAATATAAAATTGATTCCTGTCAGAGGAGATTTCCTCAGGGAATCCAGCCATTGTCTTTGAATCCATCCTGTCTCTGTCTGTCTGTTTGTCTGTCTGTCTCTAACAAAGACCTGCAGTCACAATGAAAATTTAAAATAGGGATATTTTGAGAATTGCCCTGTTCTTATCTTCACTCTCTCTCATGGATTGTGAAACATATTTGAAGAAAACTACATCTCACCCCGTCTCTCATTCTGAGAATGTGAGAATTTTTGGTAATGGAGAGGTTAGGTAAGCTGTTTAACTTCAGAGATGTTAAATAGGTGCTGTTTGGAATAAAACCTTCCTTAACAGAAGCAGGAAGTATCATTTATCCTGAATGCAGAAGACGAGTGGTTCTAGAGATAAAATTTCACTTGCATTGGCAGATAATATAATCACTGAGCATGTCACTAAAATCTATTGTGAAAAACATTTGTTTGAATAGGCATCATTTATTGTGTAGAATATTTTTTTTGATCTGTTTTGTAGAACATTTACATCATAAATTGTGTAAAACATGTACATCTCCATAGTGCAGAATATATACATCATCTATAAGGCCGAACATGTACATCATATATTGTGTGAGACATGTTCATCATATATTGTGTAAGACATGTGCATCATATATACATCAGAACATGTACATCATATATACATCAGAACATGTACATCATGTATTGTATAAGACATGTACATTATATATACATCAGAATATGTACTTTATATATTGGTAAGACATGTACATCATATATACATCAGAATATGTACTTCATATATTGTGTAAGACATGTACATCATATATACATCAGAATATGTACTTCATATATTGTGTAAGACATGTACATCATATATACATCAGAACATGTTCATCATATATTGTGTAAGACATGTACATCATATATACATCAAAATATGTACTTCATATATTGTGTAAGACATGTACATCATATATACATCAGAACATGTTCATCATATATTGTGTAAGACATGTACATCATATATACATCAGAACATGTACATCATATATTGTGTAAGAAATGTACATCATATATACATCAGAACATGTGTATCGTGTAAGACATGTACATTATATGTTGTGTAGAACATGAACATCATCCATTGTGTAGAACATGAACATCATCCATTGCGTAGAACATGAACATCATCCATTGTGTAGAACATGAACATCATCCATTGTGTAGAACGTGAACATCATCCATTGTGTAGAACGTGAACATCATCCATTGTGTAGAACATGAACATCATCCATTGTGTAGAACATGAACATCATCCATTGTGTAGAACATGAACATCATCCATTGTGTAGAACATGAACATCATCCATTGTGTAGAACATGAACATCATCCATTGTGTAGAACGTGAACATCATCCATTGTGTAGAACATGAACATCATCCATTGTGTAGAACATGAACATCATCCATTGTGTAGAACATGAACATCATCCATTGTGTAGAACGTGTACTTGAACATTACATGTGTTGGCAGGTTGAGAGATTCTGGATGCAGGCTGATCTTGTCGTCATTGTCCTGGCTTCAGTGACATTCTCTGATATCTGCAGGTAATGTCTAAAATCTTTATGGCTAAATACTTAGGGAATTATTAATTGCACAGAGAAAATTGACTTTGTATAATGTTTGGGTACATCAGCTTTCACTCTATCCTTTTTTGCAGACGATCAAGCCCTCAGGGCAAATACAGAGGAGAGGCTGCAGAGATGCTTAACTCAACATGGCAGCAAAAGCACAAAACATGAAAGTTAATATTGAAAAACCGAAGAAAAAAACAATTGCAAAAACAAAATAACCAGAACCAATCAAGATATGCATACAAAACCAACAACTCAAGCAAGCAAAAGACTTTTTAGTATTTAGGGAGCATAATATCATCCAGTGGAAGAATGGAAGCAGAGATGGATCATTGATGTGGTAAAGCAAAACAAATCATTGGACACATTTCACAAATTTTTGCAGAACAAACATGTAACAGTTGACACAAAAAGAGCACTATTCAGTACAGTATTTTTATCAATATTGTGTTATCGGTGTCAAACATGGACATTAACAGCAAATGACAAATCAAAACAACAGAATTGAAATGTCTGTGGTGAATCCTAAGTGTAATTAGAAAAGACAGGATCAGAAATGATGATATTAGGACAGAATTTTGGATGAAACCAGCATTAAACTACATCAAGAGACAACAGACAAAGGGTTAGAGCATGTGTCAAGACTACCACCAGAGAGCCCTGTCACTTAACCCTAATGGTCCTATCACTTACACTTAATGGAGGTCGACCAGGCAGGTGGTGGAAAGATGAAATAGCCGAAGCGATAAATACCAGTATTTGCGTAACACATACCAAGACTTTCACCAGATGCTTCTTCATTACCTGACGCTGAAAGCAGAACAGAACTAGAGAAGATGAAGATGATAAAGAAGAAGATGGTGAAAAAGAAGATGGTGAAGAAGAAGAAGAATTGGCTTTAAAAATGCTTAAGAATTCTCTTGATGACTTTACCTGAAGGAACATTTATTTCTTTGCTTGCTCAGAATTATTGGAAACAGCTGGAATATTGACAGGCTACCGCTAGACATGATTCTTGTTCTGGCAGTCATTGGGTCACATCTGTCTAACGTGAGTATATGGATTTATGTGCCTGTTTGTATGGTTACATTCTTGGGAAAGGAGAAAAGAATGATTAGGTTATACCATTATAGTGCTTACAATATACTGACTTGGTGGCTACGATATGCTGACATGGTGGTTAGGATATGCTGACATAGTGGTTTGAATATACTTACATGGTGGTTAAGATATGCTGACTTGGTGGTTAGAATATACTGACATGGTGGTTAGGATATTCGGACTTGGTGGTTAGGATATGCTGACATGGTTAGGATATGCTGACATGGTGGTTAGTATATGCTGACATTGTGGTTAGGATATACTGACTTGGTGGTTAGGATATGCTGACTTGGTGGTTAGGATATGCTGACTTGGTGGTTAGAATATACTGACATGGTGGTTAGGATATGCTGACATGGTGGTTAGGATATACTGACTTGGTGGTTAGGATATGCTGACATGGTGGTTAGGATATGCTGACATGATGGTTAGGATATGCTGACATGGTGGTTAGGATATGCTGACATGGTGGTTAGGATATGCTGACATGGTGGTTAGAATATGCTGACATGGTGGTTAGGATATGCTGACATGGTGGTTAGAATATGCTGACATGGTGGTTAGAATATGCTGACTTGGTGGTTAGGATATACTGACATGGTGGTAAGAATATGCTGACATGGTGGTTAGGAAATGCTGACATGGTGGTTAGGATATACTGACATGGTGGTTAGGATATGTGGACTTAGTGGTTAGGAAATGCTGACTTGGTGGTTAGGATATGCTGACATGGTGGTTAGAATATGCTGACATGGTGGTTAGGATATACTGACATGGTGGTTAGGATATGTGGACTTGGTGGTTAGGATATTCGAACTTGGTGGTTAGAATATACTGACATGGTGGTTAGGATATGCTGACTTGGTGGTTAGAATATACTGACATGATGGTTAGTTATCTGACATGGTGGTTAGGATATTTGGACTTGGTGGTTAGAATATACTGACATGGTGGTTAGAATATACTGACATGGTAGTTAGTATATGCTGACATGGTGGTTAGAATATACTGACATGGTGGTTAGGATATACTGACATGGTGGTTAGGATATGCTGACATGGTGGTTAAGATATACTGACATGGTGGTTAGGATATGCTGACATGGTGGTTAGGATATGCTGACATGGTGGTTAGGATATGCTGACATGGTGGTTAGAATATACCAGCATGGTAATTTGCATATACCTCTGTGGTGGAAAAAGGGGGGGGGGGGCATCAACATGGTTTGCCTATATGGACAAGGTTGTTAGTGTGTATGTGGATATGGTGGTAGATATACAAACATGGTGGTTAGTATAAATGCATATGATGGTTTGTGTATATGAACACTGTGGTTAGCACATATGGACATGAAAAAAGCGGTGAGAACGGGGATCGCTGCAGTCCAGCTAATACCAAGAAATGAATCAAAGGAACTGTGACTAAAAACGTTTTGCAAAAGACGTTTCGGCCAGGGCCTTTCTCAGCATGAACAACAATACAGTAACATAAAGCAAAGTGCTCCAACAACTAGTGCCCACCAGGGGGCACATAAATAATTGTAATATATAGGAAAACAGTGATGTGGATTGGACAAAATAAAATAAATGGAGGAGGAAAAATTGTAATAAAAGTAATAATGACAATATATAATAGTAGAAAGGATATAAATACTCATAATTCATTACAAATAGAATAAAATATTTAAAAAAATAAGAATTGTAAAATTGTTGAGGTGAAGGTATGCTGAACATTGATACTTGCTGCACTTAGATGTTTATTGCTTTCGATTTGATACTTGCTGCACTTAGATGTTTATTGCTTTCGATTTCTCGCTCGGGTTGTACACTCCAACAAGCTTTATCTCTTTATGTTATCTTTGTGTGTAAGCTCCTGGACTTTCCTAGAACTAATTTGTTTGGTCAAATGGGACAGGGAATGTCATTTTGTGTGATTTTCACTGGCACAAGAATGGAGCATTTATCTGTATTCATTTGCAAGGATGGATGTGTGTGTTATTCTATTAAAGTAAAATGATGCTATTGTTGACGTTATTCTCAACAAAGCTTGATGAAATTTTTTATTGTAATTATCAGCAGTGATTGATTACAAGTAAAGTTGATGACACTGCTGACTGTATTCATAAACAAAAACTAATTATTTTTATTGACATTGCTATCTTGATTCATCAACAAAAACTTATGACAGGTAAAACTGATCACATTGCTGACTTTATTCGTCCCCATATCTTTCAGAAACAACTCTGGAATACATGTGATCATAGCAGCAATTTTGTGGTCCATGATTTTGCAGTCCAGACATTACAGACATTCCCTTCCCAAGCTATAGTTCTGACTAAAGGAGACTTGCCGTCTAACAGTTTCAGGTATATGTTAGCTTCAGACGACTAGAAATGTATGATTTCATTTACGTATCTAAGAATCCCATTTCATCACTATTAATGTGTTTCCAGGCATATGGTTGCTTTTGAGCTGAAATGCTTTAGATTCTCAAAATGCCATGGACCAAGGAAAAAAAAAAGAGATGCTGACATCCTAAAAGATCTGAAAATCAAGGAAGTCAACATCTTGTCCCAGAAACTGTCATATTTTGGTCATATCAAGCACCACTGCGGATGGAAAAGAATAGTAGGAGAAGGCATCTTGTCAGGAAAGAGGGCCAGGGGTTGACCAGCCTGAAGATGGGCACATGATATAAGTAGGAAAGTGCACAAGTGGGACATGGGGTGATAGACTGAGTTTCTTTCAGGCAGACTATGATGAGAGAAACATTCTGCAAAAGTACTACTTGATGTTGATTGGCATATGGTGCTAGCCTAGTATTGTATATCTTTATTATATCTGTAGGGCATTGTGTTCCCCCTTTTAGTTTGTGGATATGAATATCAGAGACATTGTATTTGTGTTCATGCATGAGACAGTCAGGGTATGTCGTGCATGGCATGTTACATGTCTTACTGCTGTGAGAGATATTGTAATGTTTTCCACTGTGAAACATTGGTGAGTAATTTACTTTTGAATGCTGGGAAGGTCAAACTTGTGACCATACATACTATTGTGTCCTTATACGAGAATCAGACCCAGTTGTAGGCGCAAAAGGAATGGACCCACTGCCCTCCCACTCCACCCCAACAAGCATGTCATGAAAGTAGTCTAATTATGGATGTTTCCTTCAAAGTCCAAATGCAAAGAACCAACAGTCTGCATACAGAAAGCCCAGATCTGTAAAATGGATGTGCAGGCACAAATGCAGTTATGGAGCAAGACTAAATTTCAGAAGTAGACAAATACTTTCGGCCAAAGTTTACAGCCTGTGATTGCAAAGAAGATAATACTGTGACTTAGTATGTATGAATTATACCAGCCAAATCAATGGAAGAAATTCAGAATGAACTCGGTACAACTATCGTTGAACAGTCATAATACCATATTCAAGCTGTCTTGAGGAGGTTAGAAGAAGAATCCCTGGGTGAAAAGATTTTTGCCCGATACAAAATGTATGTGCCAGTTTACAACAACAATAAAAAGATGTCAGTTGCAACAAGAAAAAGAGTAGTAGGATCTGTGTTGTTGTAGGCATGTGAAGCATGGATAGTTTTCAGACAACCTGGAAAACTGTTTAGAAATATTAAAGTAGATAAAGTTTTAAACTTGTTATTGGAAAGAAGAATCCTGTCAGACACCTTTTATAGGTGTGACACAAGTACCCTAGTTATTTGTGCCAGTGTACCAACACTTTCATGAACATGTAAAAGCTGATGGCCTTGTTCCAGTTCACAAAGAATGTTTGTTTAAGTACTCATGATAATTGCAAAGTTAGTATGGCTTCCAACTTGAGACTTCATAACATCACGGCATATGAAGCGACTGAGCGCGCCCTGGCTCGGTTGCCGATCATCTGATAGACTGCGACGCCTAGCGGCACAAGCAGATTTTGACAAAAGAAGAAGAAGAAGAAGTATGGCTTCCACACAACGTTATCGACTACTGAGTAGCCACCCATTTTATTCCTATGGCTCACACGCACACTAATCCCAGGTAGTCACTGGCTAAATACATCAACAGTATGCTGGTATAGCTGATCACAAATCATCCTCACAATATGAACAAAGTCATGAGAGGCTAGCGGATGCTTCTATAGAAATAATTACGTATCATCCTGGCTACCACACTTTACTTTATAATCCGGCTACACAATAGAAACACTTGACACCAGTATGAATAACCACTACTGTTCTGTCCACAGTTTCAACTCCAGTCCATTCCAAGCGAAAAACAATTCCCACATTTAAAAGGGACCAAAACAAACCCATCCGTTCACTGGACTGTCCAACTACTAACTGCCGTGTGTTGCTCTACCTGTTTGTCAAGTTCCCTTGTAACCTCCTCACTCAGTGACCTGTATCGCCCTGCACACAACCCGTCTGACCAGTAATTGACCTGTCTGCTATTATGAGTCAGTCTAGTCGTTGCTTGTCTTTCTCTCACAGTGTGTGGTAAAGTTGACTCATGACAAATCCAAACCTACACAGTCGGTGGCAACTGCACTAGCCATGCGGCCATAAATCCTCAGGCTCGAAGAACCTCCTGCTTACATTAAAATGTGTTAAATACAGACATTAACTAGGATAAGAACACATGATTAGGGATTCTAGAGGTCATGTGAAGTGATAAACCATAACTTCCATTGCTTATCATGGCACATAATGATATATATATATATGTGATAAAGTAAAAAAAAAAAAAGTACAGTAAAGAACCCTTTTCACGCCTAAGGCGCATCGGGTATATGGGAAGAGTGTCCCATATTTTTACAGACCAATCGGCACTGAATGGGTAATGTGGTCAGCATTACGCCGGCCGTCTTTACTTTCCCAGGACAGGCATCCTGGTATGCATTTTAGGCTGGGTCGACCTGCGACGCCTCATACCATAATAAAAATCCACGCAGCCAGCAGTGGGTTTTGATCGCGGTACGTTGGAGATATATGTGAAGTAATGAATAATTATACACTTCACTGCAGTAATTGTGGTATTACTTCTACCTGCTGAGTTAAACAAACTTTAGGCAAAGATGATTCAGAATAGACTGGTTACATTTTAGTATTTTAAGATAACATGGAGTGTAATTTATTTTCACTGTTTCCATTTACAGTATTTTGATCGGGTGAAGTTATGAAATTGGGACTACAAATAAGTTATCAAGCAGATGTAACACTAGATACAACAAGAATTCAATTAACAGATCAGTTGACCTATTTGTTTAATGTTAGTTGACACACATCAGCAAGTTATCAGAGCTTTTAAAAGCCTTATCAAAATATGGAACTATAAATTTAAAACCAGGTTACATATTTTCAATTCTAATGGTATTTCAGTTTTAACAAATGCGGGTGATAGTTGGAGAACCACTGAAGACATGGAACAAAAGTTCAGTGCATTTGAAAGCAAATGTCCAAGGAAAATATTGAACATGGAAGGGGAAAAATAAAAGAAATGTCTAAGCGACCTCTAGTAACAACAGTAATAAGACAAAAAAGATGATGCTATATTTCACCACATTTTGAGAAGATAGGAGCAGAGAATCACCAAGCAGACACTAAAATGGGAAATGGATTTATTAAGGAACCAAAGACACTCAAAAGAAATCCTTAAAATGAACATTGATGAGAGAGGCGAAAGGTACTCGACTGGAATCAAGGGATTGCACAGTATGAATGAAATGTAGAAATAGATGTGAGCCCTTTGTGATGGCACAACAGGTCAATGATGATTATGAAATTATTTTGAACTTTCAGGGGCACACATTAACATGCTTACTATCTCAGTGATGGGATAAAAGTTAACTGTATTGATGAGTTTGATCTTATGAAATCATCATTCACTCAGCAAGGTCTTTACTGAATATTGCTCAGTTCATAGGATGTCTGAAATTCTCTCTTTCTCTAGCAAATTTTCCAACCCTTTTTGCTTTCATAGTCGGTGAATCTTCATTGTCTTGTGTCCGCTTTTATGGCAGTCGGGCTCTGCCTCTTTGTTTGGAAACTACACTCCATCACTGGTAATCTGGTAGTCTGGTAATCAGGCGACCGTGGCATTAAACATGGCCAGAATACCTCAGCTGTCAGAACAGGATGCTGTTTATGAACCAGTTCTTCTTGATACTCACATCATGTAGGATGTTGATGTTTGTCTTCTTCATGGTCCATGGTATTCTAAGAATTTTTGTGTGATGTTTCATTCCAAAAGATCTTATTTTTATTCTTCAGTGATTGTGAAATACTGTGTTAAAATTATCATTGTTGTCTGCATTGTGTTATAAACAAAATCAAGGTCCTGCATTGGACATACAGCACTAGACGTGTACTTTTTATAACTCAGTTGGCATTCAATGGGCGATCTAGTCAGAATCTTGTCTGCTAACTTTACTTCCCAAACATTACCTGGTACCTATTTCAGGATAAGGTTTCTTTGGAGTCAGGGTAGTTTTCTATAATAAAAAACCTCGATGTGGATTTGAACCTAAGATCTTAAAATTGGCAGTCACGGCTATCCACTGCACTAGTGCACTTTCAGCCTCATACAGCATGTGCTGTTCATTGCCTGTACAAAGCTTGTTATCCATTGTTTGTGAATCTCTTCACAGTGTAGCTATGGTACCACTGTCCACAAACCATGAGAATAGTCAGCTCTAAACCACTCACTGCTGGAATCAAATACTGTTGAACATCGAATAATGCATTGTGAAACAATTTCACTAACCTCGGAGCCACTGAGGCACACTGGTCATATCTTATCAGGATCCTAAAAGAAGCCAGTTTATTAGGTTATGAATCATTCAACAAAAAAAGTCATCATTCCTGTCTGTTGATGATGCCTGTTTATGTTTCAGGTATTTCCACCTTTGTGAGAACATCCGTCCAGACTTGACAGTTTTTGACCAGGAGGTTAGGTCTGATTTATGGTCACGTTCTTATTGCTTTGGGTTGTTGTTTACATGTCTGGGTATTATCTAGCATGTTTTTAGTTTTATTATGCTGTCAATGTTTAAGCCTGTTTGAAAAAAAGAAATGATTGATGCTGTCAATGTTAAAGCATGTTTGAATAAAAGAAATGATTGTTTTACACTTGTGGAGCTTTTGAGGAAGAGATTGGAGCACCTATGGATCTGTCTGGAGTGTTGTGATGATAATCCTTTCTAATCACTAATCACTAAATGATTGACTGTACGTTAGAGGGCTGAAAATAGACATGATTACAAGCACCACATGACGTGGACTATAAGAAGAAGAAAATGACAGGAAAAAGTTCTTTTTCTTAGCATTCATCGGCTGTCAACTTCTGTGAAAAGTTATGATTATTCATCCTTCCCGTCTAGACTGTGGTCTTCTTCCAGAACTTGAGTTTTGCATGCACATCGTTTTACAGATGTAGCTGATTTGTATTTAGATCTTCATTCCCTGCCTGTCAGGTAGATGCACTGCGACTTTGAAGACAAAATCCCTGATTAGTGATTTTACAGCTTGCTTGCTGGGGAAGTAGTGGGTGTATTCCCCCACCCCCACTGTTTTCTTAAAATAGAGCCCTCCAACCTACACTGGGATACTTCTGTTTAACTAATAAAGAGTTTACAGTGGAAGATTTTAAAATAATTTTTGGGGGTCTCCTTGGCAAAGCAGTCAGGCCATTTGCTTCGTGCTGTGAAGGTTGTCAGTTTGTTTCACTAGAGCATTGTTTGGTTCACTAGGGCAATGTTTATGGAGATCCCTGGAGATTGACGCTGGAGCTATGGAGTCTAGGATCTGTCTGATGCTCTCAGCCGGTGGTTCTGTTCTGTGAGAGAAAAAAAAAGATTGAGCTACATGGAATAAAACCAGGGGCAGTGAAGTGGATTCCTTCAACTTTAACATTCCCTTTACCAGCTGTTACAGTTATAACCATCTAAATGCTTGTTATTTCTGACATGTGAACAGATGCTAACCTACGAGTGGTCTCTACCAATGACAGGATCTTTCTACCCAGGGATCATGTTTCCTGGTGATCTGCTGCAGATATACTCAGGCTTGAGACCAGATAACAGGGTGGCTTTTAGATTTAAGGACCTCATTGATGCTAACTATGAGAGGTAAACATTAATTTAACTTTATTAAAAGGATTATTTTGTTCATTATCTAGTTATACTGAGGATTGTTGCCACATAACAGAATTGCTTTTAAATTCAGTGATCTTACTGATCGCTAAGGGAGGTAAAAAGTAAGGGACCCTTTCTGTGCCCTTGGTGCCTTGGACATATGGTGCTGGACCTATAGTTTTGTACACCGGTCAGCACTTGATGGTTGATATGGTTAATCTAATTCCTGGTACCACTTCCCTGGACATTTCTAGGTATCCATTTTAGGCTGAACCAACCTGGTAGCCAGGGTCAGTTTTTTTAATCAGATCTGTCCAGATTTGGATTTCTTCTTCTTCTTCTTCTTCTTCGCGTTCACCAGTTGTACACTCTGGCGGAAAGTTCTGGTTGTTTTTCCACTTCTGAACCTAAGTGTTGCGTGTGCATCAGTTTTATAGATCTGATTCACTTGAGTGCAGACTGTTGGTTCCTTGCCTCTCAGGCAGATGCACTCCAACTTCAAAGGGAGCTCCCCAATTAGTCTACATGCTTTGGGTAGGCAGTGGGTCGATTCTAGTTTTTCCTACAATGGGGCTCCGGAACCCACACGGGGAAGATTTGGATTTGAACACAAAGACCTTGAGGTTGCAGGTGAGCACCTACAGGCTTCACTTTTGTGGCTGCCTCCAGTTGTAAAAGGTGAATGTGGATAAATTTACAGTAGAACCTCTCTTAACGAGCACCTTTCATAACGAGTAACTCACATAACGAGCAAAACAAATTGTAAAAAATGACTTGCTTAACAGGCGACGTTTCGCATAACGAGTGGCGAGGAGAGGGGAAGTCCCGAATTGTGCGCATGTTACATCAGTATGTGTTTAGCACTCGTTCTAGTAGCATCATAGTGTCGCTTGTGATCACACATTTTCTCAAACTTGTGTTATATTGTGATATATGTACATGAATCCTCCAGGCCTACAACATGACCTCCCTGAAGAATTTTAGTTCATCAAGATCCAGTTTCTGCCTCCCAACTCCATTCCGTAACATGAGCCCAAGGACCAGCAAGTTATTTCTAACTTTATGAAGCTCTACACTAAAGCACTCTTAAAGCATTGTTTTCTGGTGACTGAAGGGACCAACCTCACTCTCAAAGAGTTTTGGAAAAATTACTTCCACATCGTTGCCTGCCTCAAGATGATGGACAAGGCGGGGGTAGGGGTTACCAAGAGAACCCTAACTTCTGCTTGGAAGAAGTTTTGGCTGCAGAGCATTGTCAATTTGTGACTTTGAGGGGTTCGAGATAGTACCTGTGGAACCTGCAGTCATTGACATTGTGTCTTTGGCCACTATCAGGTGGATAACAGTGATATCGAAGAGCTTGTGGAAGAGCACAGCCAAGACCTGACCACCCAAGAGCTTATGGAGTTGCATTGTGTTTCACAGTAAGCAGTTTTGAAGGGAAGTTTGTCAGAGGAGGAGGTAACAGAAAAGCAACAATCTTCTGGTGAAAGAAGAGAAATAATGAAAGCATGGCAAACTGTTGCATCTTACATTGAGAAGCATCACCCTAATAAGGAAGTGGCTATACGCGTTGCAAATTTATTTAATGATAATGCTGTGTCGCATTTTCGCAAAATTTTGAAGTGTCAGCAAAAACAAATGTCTCTGGACATCTTTCTAGTAAAAAAAATAATTAGGTATGTATCATAATTATTTCGTCTTTTTTCCCCCAAATCGAATTCTCATTTCAGGTGGGTTCATTCCACGTTTTAAGAAAAGATGAAGATAATTCACTCTCCTTAATAATATGTATATAATTTTCTTTGAATAAATGTTATACATAGCATTTTGTGAGTATTTTTTCGACATGGAACGCATTATCGTATGTTACATTAATTTATATGAGAAAAATTGTTTTGCATTACAAGTGTTTCTTTAACGAGTATGATTCTGGAACAAATTATGCTCGTTAAGCGAGGTTCCACTGAACATATAAGAAGTAATTGACTCTTTTCCAGGCCTTTCAAAGGTATTAGGTATATAGGGCCAGACCTATATTTTATAGACTAACGGCATTGGCGGGTGATGTGGCCAGCATCACGCCGGTCACCTTTACTTCCCAGGACTGCACCTGGTACCCACTCAAGGTTGGGTGGACCTGGCAGCCAAGGTCATTTTTGAGAAAGTCCTGGTCAGGAACTAATCCCATGACCTTCTGATCCGAGGCAAGCATCTAGCCGCTAGATTATGGCGGCTCCCATATATACGTATATATGTATGTATATTTATACATCTTCGTGAAAAGATTCTTTCATTCTGCATCTTTCCTCTGCCTACACTGAGGTGATAGATGTAAAGTTACATATATGAACGGGATTCAGATCATTACTGACAAAGCTATCCCATAGCATGATCAGTAAATATTCTGGCAGACAGACACGTGTAGAACCAGCTCCAAGACTGTTTACACACACAAGTGGAAGCAAATGCAGTTCTCACTTTGTGATACGGGGGACCTGGAAATGTGCAGACGTGTGAGGTTGCAAAGGGAATAGATAAACCACACTCTGTAATGGGTGGAATGGAAAATGTTGTAATAATACAAAGTTTAGAGGACAAGGAGACATGGGATGACTTAGGTACAAAGATGTATGACTGCTTGGAGAACAGAGTTATTGGGAAAGTGTTAATTGAAATTAATTGATAATACATGAAACAGAAGGCTGGTGACAAACATAACTACATTCTCTATATGGCAAAGATTATAGAAAGAAGACTGTTTGCTTCTTGGTCATTTGATTATTTCAGATAATAGAATAAATTATGTTATTTCTTGTAAGAAATCCTTGCTCATGTATTTCAATAGTCATCCAATATTTGCTTGCATTGGAATACAAGACCATGAACCGTCTTGGAAGGAGAGCTATATCTTGTGGCCTTTTGGTTCATGCTGGCAGATCATTAGAAAGGGCACAGTCCTGGATATTAGCACATGGACATCTATCACATCACATCTGGCTGACCAGTGGAAATATCCATGGACAAGGTCAGACTTTAACAAGTTTCTGTTTATGTTAGCTGTTTTCAGTATTGGTGTCTTTTGCTACAGTTTATGTCTTGTGTTAGAGTTTGTGTCTTCTGTTAGATTTTTGTCTTCTATTAGAGTTTGTGTCTTCTATTAGATTTTGTGTCTTCTATTAGATTTTGTGTCTTCTATTAGATTTTGTGTCTTCTATTAGATTTTGTGTCTTCTCTTGTAGTTTGTGTCTTCTATTAGAGTTTGTCTTCTATTAGAGTTTGTATCTTCTATTAGATTGTGTTCTTCTATTAGAGTTTGTGTCTTCTATTTGAATTTGTGTCTTCTGTTAGATTTTGTGTCTTCTATTAGATTTTGTGTCTTCTATTAGATTTTGTGTCTTCTATTAGAGTGTGTGTCTTCTATTAGAGTTTGTCTTCTTTTAGAGTTTGTGTCTTTAATTAGAGTTTGTGTATTCTATTAGATTTGTGGTCTTCTATTAGATTTGTGGTCTTCTCTTAGACTTTGTGTCTTCTTTTAGACTTAGTTCTTTTGTTAGACTTTTATTCTTCTTTTGTAGTTTTTGCCTTTGGTTAGACTATGTCATTCTGTTTTTCTATTTTCTATTCTCTACATTGTTTGTAAATGTTCTGTTATTTGTCTGCTTAGTGTTATCTGCATTTTTGGGGGGTTGTGTTTGTCACAGGATGTTTCACATAAGTGATGTATTTTTGTATGTGAGTTCAAATCTCCTGCATTTCAGATCCAGGTGAGAATACTGAGACAGCTGCCTTGAATAAGTGTAGACTGAGTCACTGAATAAACACATACAGCCTAAGAAGGACTCGTGAAAAAGATTGAGCTGAGTATCCCAAGAAGGAAAGGGAGTTGTGAGGTCTAGATAAATTTATTATAAACAGATAAAATGTTACCCTCTCTTCCTGTTTAAATAAATGTACCCCCACAAGGTATCATAACTTTTCTAAGCTTTGCTTTCAGACATTCACACTCATCTAGCAGCGTGAAGTCATATTAGAGTTAACTGTTTGTATTAAAGTACACAAAATATATTTAATAACTGAAGCTAATCAATTGCTGCGATGGTTAAACAATGTTAATAATGAGTTAAAATCAATGAGTCATTAGCAGAGATTGTTCAGTGAGTAAGACAAAGGTTGATGCTATGATTATGCTGGCTATCTCATTTCTACTGTCTACAGTGATCATCAACCTAAGTGTTGCATACACATCCATTTTACAGTTCTGACTTATTTGTATGCAGATCGTTAGTTCCTTGCCTCTCAGGCAGATACACTTCCACTCTGAAGGAAGCCCCCAGTTAGTAGACTTTTACGACATGCTTGTTGGGGAGGCAGTGGGTTTGTTCTTGTTTTCCCCACAATGCGTTCCCGGAACCCACAAGGGAAGTCCTTAACTGTCCTTACTGCCCTAATTTTACTTTGTAGGGCGAATTAAATTGCCTGAAACTGCTGGTTAGGATTTCTTGTGTTTGACCCTTACAGAAGATTTTCCATCACCTCACTGATAATTCATACCCTTCTAGCATACTAGCTGTAAGGAAATAAGTGAATGATCAGTGTTGAGATAAAGTTATTCATGTGTTCTGCATATTTCAAGTAATATAATACTTTGTTTTCAGTGCCAATGACGGGACATGGGAGGATATTGCCAACTCTGAGATGTGGAATGCCAAGTAAGAACTATGACACAAAATGTTAATTAAAGTATTGGTGGGATTGAAGCATTTACCTCACACTATGAAGGCTGAGGGTTTCCATTTGGACATTTTACTTCATGAATGCAGGTGTTTTTTAAATTCTGTGAGCACTGTTGAACAACCACTGCTGATAGAGACAGAACCATACGAAATAAAACCTAATTTAGTGAAGTTAATCCTCTAGACATTAAACATTTGTGTGTGTTGGAATGGATGTCCCCTTTATATTTAAAGTGAAATAAAGAAGTCACACTATAGAACACTGTAGTCAGAATTGTTAAAATGTCAAATTTAATACATTTGTGTGACTATACTTTTTAATTTGCTAAAGGTGCTGCAGTCATGTTTACTCTCCAGAAGTTGATGATGCTGTAATGTACTTTGAGGGATTAGTACTGCATGCCCGGCAATTAAAATGGCATTTCTAAACCAGAAAGTGATACTTGCATCCTCTAGCAGAAAAGAGCATAACTTATAACAACCTCAATTGTGAGGTTTGGAGATAAAGCTGCACCGCAATGGCTTTCTCATATTCATTTGTTATATATAGCACACTCCTGGTATCCTGCAGTAATGAAACATGTCAGAGATCTCTGTTTATAAGTGAGTAAAGATCCCTTTTCACACACTGGCTGGCACAGTGAGCATATGATGCCAGACCCTTAGTTTCATTAAATATTTGGCACTCAATGGGTGATGTGATCAACTTCATAGTTCTAGCCACCCTCAATGGGTGATGTGATCAACTTCATAGTTTTAGCCACCCTCAATGGGTGATGTGATCAACTTCATTGTTCTAGCCACCCTCAATGGGTGATGTGATCAACTTCATAGTTCTAGCCACCCTCAATGGGTGATGTGATCAACTTCATAGTTCTAGCCACCCTCAATGGGTGATGTGATCAACTTCATAGTTCTAGCCACCCTCAAAGGGTGATGTGATCAACTTCATAGTTCTAGCCACCCTCAATGGGTGATGTGATCAACTTCATAGTTCTAGCCACCCTCAATGGGTGATGTGATCAACTTCATAGTTCTAGCCACCCTCAATGGGTGATGTGATCAACTTCATAGTTCTAGCCACCCTCAATGGGTGATGTGATCAACTTTATAGTTCTAGCCACCTCAATGGGTGATGTGATCAACTTCAAAATTCTAGCCACCTTTACTTCCCAAGACTTTTGCTGGAACCATTTTTGGACTGCTACATAAACCTAGGAGCCGATTCCTTTCCTCACCACCTTCTATTCGCAGACAGTTTCTGGAAAATAGTGAAAATTATCAGTCATCCATTGTATAATTCTAGCTAAAGCTGTAATGATTGCTGGAAATTGAGCTCTAACCACTGTCTTTGTAAGCAAGCACAGTAACTACTATACAACTTGCTGCTATAGTTGGTTGCAACAGTCATGCCCTGAATGTTTCACACATATCTCAAACCCTTCTGTACAGATCAACACAAATGTTTGCATGGGACTTTAGATTTACCATGTCCCTATGATTTCATAATTTACAGTTGCACAGGTGCTGCTGTTTTCTTCCAGCGGCAAATTTCTTTGATCATTGCCAGACTAATATTTTGAGTACCTCTTTAAAAAATATACAGATGTGGAATGCCAGTAAGCATAATGACACAAAATGTTAATGAGTAGGAAGTATTGGTGTGATTGTCTTCATCAGGAAAGTGTTGACCCATTTATCTCACAGTCTGAGGGTTGAGGGTTTTAGTTTGGATAAATTCGCTTCATGAGTGCAGGTTTTTGTTTTTTAAACTCCCAGAGCATTATTGCTTTGGAGTTTTATGCTTTGGGTGAACAACTGCTTCTGATAGAGACACAAATCATTTACTTTTATGAACCAGTCAGCAAGTATTATGGCTGTACACGATTTAGCCACATTACTTTTCAAAATAATCCTGCCTTAGTTTTTCAAATGAATTACCTCCAAAATGCAGGCAATTTGATGTTTTGCCACCAAGTTTGCATCAATCTATTTACTGTCAACAAAAATTGTTTGCTTTGAATTGATGTCTGTTTTTTCATATAACTAAAACTTAGCAAACATCAAATTGCCTGCATTTTGTTAGGCAAAATAAAAAAAACTTGGCATTTGTTTACAGTTTAATTAATTTCCTACAAAGACATGATTTTTATAAGGTTTTATGCCAAATTTCAACAATTTGCATCTAACAGTTACTGAGTTACAGATTTTTAAAATTGGGCACGACTTTTGTAATGGACTTTAAGTTTACTTTGCAATTTTCTATTGTAATGCAAGAAATAGTTATCTAATTGTTAAATTTTGTTTGATCTGTCTAGGATTTCCACTGCATATTTTTATCTGGAACTGGCTTCAAGTATGCCAGATGGCCACAAAGAGGTGACTCTTTTGCTCCTGGAGTCATATAAGGTACATAAAAACGTGGTTTCTCTTTTAATGCTTGATTGTAGCCATAAAGACATTTTATCTTGTAGAAGTATTAAACAAAGCATGAGCCCTGTGGCAGTTGCAAAAACACTGTGGAACCTCTGATGTGATGAGGAGAGAAGAAATAGAGAGGCGACTAGAGATCAGCAATAGCAGAGGCAGACCAAGAGAGATGATGCTTGATGGCATGAAGTGGTGGCTTAGATGAATATCATTAGTGGAACTGATTCAGAGATCTGTGAATATACTTGAGCGTTTGGGCCGCCTGGCAGGGCATATGATAATGAGCAAAGTGAACAACGCTGTTTGGAAATGATCATCAGATCATGAAGCAAACGGCTTGACCACTTCAACAACAGAGGCCTCCTATTTTTCTTGCTTTCTTTGCAGTTGTTGACAATAGAAATAAAGAAATGATTATTAGCATTGTGACTTAATAACAATGCTAAGATGAGGAAAGGGATGCAATAACAGTAGGTAGCATTTAGTCATAGAAAACATGGACGTAAAACTTATGTCCTTTATTATAGAAAACATGAGCCTAAAATCTGTGTGACTTAGTCATAGAAAACATGAGCCTAACACCTGTGTGACTTAGTCATAGAAAACATGAGCCTAACACCTGTGTGACTTAGTCATAGAAAACATGAGCCTAACACCTGTGTGACTTAGTCATAGAAAACATGAGCCTAACACCTGTGTGACTTGGCCTAATTTGGTACTACCAGTACATCTCTGGGGTCAACTCAGCCTCCTAACAATGGGTGGCAGGTATTTTCCAAAATTGTATGGGAAGCAAAGGTGTGGAGGAAGGGAACTATCCACCCAGCAACATATATCATGGCTTATAATGTGATTAACACCAGAATCTGTTATGCGGTTACCTAAATGTAGATTGTCATGGATTTGTATTAAGTGAATTCAAGAGATACTTTTACAAGTTCATGCAGAAATTGTAAAGCACCTTTGTGGCAGTCAAAGGGAAATACGATTTTTAATTCTCATGTCAAATCAGTACTGCTGTATGGAGTGGAGACATGAAGAACAACAGTTATTAATGAACTATTAACATTCATTAACTGATGTTTGTGCAGAATACAGGGAATTAAATGCTATGATATAATCACTAATGTTGAGCTTTGGAAGGAAACTAAACATATTCCAGAAAACAAAGAGTTGAGGAAAAGACACTGCCTTTGGATAGGATACACATTGAGAAAACCTGATAATAGTATAACCGGAATGTCTTTGCACTGGAACCCACAGGACATACAAATAAAGGCTGGAAAAATATGGAGAAGTGAGCTGGATATTAAAGTTTAAAAGGTGGGCAGGGCATGGGGTGAGCTGCATGCAATAGCAAAGGATTGGATGACTTGGCATGAACTATCTGAGGTCTTATGCTCCACTGGGGGGAAGGGAGTTAAAGAGCAGAAGAAGACAAAGAAGACACAAAGACCACATGTGAATTTGCAGGTTTATGATACATGAATGACGATGTTGAAAACTTTTTCAGTGTTTCAAATTTCCAAATACTCTTGCTTGCTTTACAGTTGTTTACAAGGGCTATAGAGAAGGAGAGATCATTCCCAGCTTTGTGGCATCGTAACTACGCCATTCTCTGTGAGAGACTTCAGCGTGTCGACACAACACTAGACCGTGTGATGCTCCTGAAGAAAGCCATCTTTCATTTTAAGAAGTATGTGCACCAGGCACCTGATGATACAGACAGCCAAAACATCAGACATGCAGTGGCAACTCTGGAAGACTACATGAACAGCTTGACAAGGGTTTGACCACGAAATTATTTGTCATCTTCAAGAGTAAACTCACAGTATTCTTGCAAAGTCAGAGTTTTTTGGAAAGTCTAGATTATTTTAGAAAAGATGGTATTATTGTAAAGCCAGGGTACTTTTGTAAAAATGAGAGTATTTTTTGCCCCATTTATTTTACGGAAGGTTCTGGGGCCTATTTTGTTAAGTGGGGGTAGATCCACTGGCCCTTAACAAGCATGTCGTAAAAGGCGACTAGTTTGGTGAAAATAGATGTGTTAGGCTGAAACATTTAGGTATTGCAGCCTAGCTGTAAACAACAACATAACATGACATATACCTTTTGAGAGCAAATGCAGAAGGAGAAAAGTATTTATTTTAGAATATCATAGCCTGGCACCACTCTGGCGTTTGTCGTCAATATTCAGCTTAGTGTTCAGCATAGAGTATCACCAGTATATTTCTCAGTACTTTTGAAGTCTTTTTTTTTTTTTTTTGGTAATCATTTATTCAAAATTCATTTGTTCCTATTTCAGTGCTTGTTTTGTAAATTTGTTTCCTTTTTTGTCTCCCAATGTACCTAAACTACTGCCATTTTTTTTTTTTTTTAAATAAATGCTGATGCTTCTGATCCTCAAGAAATTTCTGGGATTTCTTTGTCTTTCTCTTTTAATGTCCATCAGTTTTCTCGGGCATCTTGTTTTTTAATGGGATCAATTATCAGCTGGAGTAAACAGACATTTCTGCTTCTAACCTGACAGAACATGACACTGACATGTCTACACTGACAGAACATGGCACTGACATGTCTACACTGACAGAACATGACACTGACATATCCACACTGACAGAACATGACACTCACATGTCCACACTGACAGAACATGACCACACTGACAGAACATTACACTGACATGTCCACACTGACAGAGCATAACAAACACTTGTCCTCACTGACAGAGCATGACACTCACATGTCCACACTGACAGAGCATGACACTCACATGTCCACACTGACAGAACATGACACTCACATGTCCACACTGACAGAGCATGACACTCACATGTCCACACTGACAGAGCATGACACTCACATGTCTACACTGACAGAGCATGACACTCACATGTCCGCACTGATAGAACATGACACTCACATGTCCACACTGACAGAGCATGACACTCACATGTCCACACTGACAGAGCATGACACTCACATGTCTACACTGACAGAGCATGACACTCACATGTCCACACTGACAGAGCATGACACTCACATGTCCACACTGACAGAGCATGACACTCACATGTCTACACTGACAGAGCATGACACTCACATGTCCGCACTGACAGAACATGACACTCACATGTCCACACTGACAGAGCATGACACTCACATGTCCACACTGACAGAGCATGACACTCACATGTCTACACTGACAGAGCATGACACTCACATGTCCACACTGACAGAACATGACACTCACATGTCCGCACTGATAGAACATGACACTCACATGTCCACACTGACAGAACATGACACTCACATGTACACACTGATAGAGCATGACACTGACATGTACACACTGACAGAACATGACACTCACATGTCCACAGACAGAACATGACACTCACATGTCCACAGACAGAACATGACACTCACATGTCCACAGACAGAACATGACACTCACATGTCCACAGACAGAACATGACACTCACATGTCCACAGACAGAACATGACACTGACATGTCCACAGACAGAACATGACACTGACATGTACACACTGACAGAACATGACACTGACATGTACACACTGACAGAACATGACACTCACATGTACACACTGACAGAACATGACACTCACATGTACACACTGACAGAACATGACATTAACATGTACACACTGACAGAACATGACACTCACATGTCCACACTGACAGAGCATGACACTCACATGTCCGCACTGATAGAGCATGACACTCACATGTCCACACTGACAGAGCATGACACTCACATGTCCACACTGACAGAACATGACACTCACATGTCCGCACTGATAGAGCATGACACTCACATGTCCACACTGACAGAACATGACACTCACATGTCCACACTGACAGAACATGACACTCACATGTCCACACTGACAGAACATGACACTCCCATGTCCACACTGACAGAGCATGACACTTACATGTCCACACTGACAGAGCATGACACTCACATGTCCGCACTGACAGAGCATGACACTCACATGTCCACACTGACAGCATGACACTCACATGTCCACACTGACAGAGCATGACACTCACATGTCCACACTGACAGAACAGAACATGACACTAGCATGTCCACACACAGTACATGACACTCACATGTCCAAACTCACAGAACATGACACTCACAGAACATGACACTCATATAGCAGAACATGACACTAACACATCAGAATATGACACATGTCCACACTCACAGAACAGAGCATGGCACTTAAATGTCCACACTCACAGAGCAGAACATGGCACTTACATGTTCACACTCACAGAGCAGAGCATGGCACATGTCCACACTCACAGAGCAGAGCACATGTTCACACTCACAGACACTTATATGTTCGCACTTACAGTGCAAAGCATGACACTCACACCTCCACACTCCCACAGCAGAGCATAACATTCACAGAGCAAAGCATAACACTGACAAGTCCAAACTCACAGAACAGAATATGACTCTAACAGTGTAGACTGACAGCGCAGAGCATGACACTGACACGTCCACACTCACAGAGCAGAGCATAACACTGACACGTCCACACTCACAGAGCAGAGCATGACACTGACACGTCCACACTCACAGAGCAGAGCATAACACTGACACGTCCACACTCACAGCTGGACATAAGTGTAGACTACAAACCACCCTTATATTTGTGGAATGTAAGTGGAAACGACAACATTATCTTTTAAAGAATAAATTTATCATTATGTTGCATATTTGGAATAGATAAGTGACATGTTCGTAAATGTCATACCAGCATTCAGGCTCTGTAACCCAACAGTGGCATGGCATGACAATTGTGTACTATTTTATTTTAATTATATTATCACCCAAAATGTTTATGTCTTCCTTAATATATAAAGCAGCCACAGAGCTTTTAGAGTCACAATTTTACTATTATTTTTTAGTTTACACTTGTGTTTTTGAAAGGACACTTATTGTTTTCAGTGTTAATGCAAACATTTTTAAACCTTTCAGTCTCAAACAGTTTTTTCATTGAAACTCAGTTAATTCAGTTACTGCTCTAAAACAATTGCCAGTAATAATGATATTGGTCAGAAAGAGCTATAGGAGGCAGGTTTATGTAACAGCTGAATTGGACACAGTATAAGAAAACATCATAAATAAAGTTACTCATAAACACATGGTAAAAAGCTTGTACTGAATGAGGTGGAAAGGGGGGGGGGGGCAAATGACAGTATTATTTATTTTTAAACTCTTACTTATTTTATTCTGATTATAAATGTATGTTTTAGTTTGTTCTTGTCATGTACTTACATTTAAAATTTTTAGTTCAACTGTATGTGTTTATTGGAGCTATTTCACAACATACAGTTATAGCCTTATGTCATGCAAAATTTGTATTGGTTTGTACCAAAATGATCTGCATCAGTCAATATTATTGGTTACATTTTTTAAAAAAGCAAGTAGCGGTATTATTGTTTTTTAAACTCTCACTTTTTTTTTAAATTTTGATCATAAATGTATGTTTTCACTTTGTTCTTGCCATGTATTTTAGTTCAACTGTATGTGTTTTTTGGAGATATTTCACAACATACAGTTGAAGCCTAAAGTCATGCAAATTTTGTGTTTGTACCAAAATGATCTGCATCAGGCAATATTACAGTGTGTTTTTTTTTAACAGCAAATTTGTACATATTTTTTCAGTTTAAATTTTTTTTTTGAGCATTTATTACATTTGTGAAATTATACTTGTACATTATTTTTTCTCCGTTATTAAATGGTTATCTTGATATTAAAGGTTGGCTGCAATTGATCTCCATATCTCTGTCTGTCTGTCTGTCTGTCTGTCTGTCTGTCTGTCTGTCTCTCTCTCTCTCTCTCTCTCTCTCTCTCTCTCTCTCTCTCTCTCTCTCTCTCTCTCTCTCTCTCTCTCTCTCCCTCTCTCTCTCTGTGTGTATCTCATCTCTCTTTCTTTCTCCTGTGTCTGTAAGTTGCTTCTAGGTGTATGTATGCTGGTGTACGTTGTATCAGTATGAATTGTCTGTGTGTACATGTTGTGACTGTTTGTTTTTATTCTGTGTTTATATGTTGTATGTATTTGTTCTGTGTTTGTGTGTGTGCTTGTTTATTGTGTGTGTGTGTCATCAATGTGTGTGCCTCTGGGTGTGCTAGGGTAGTGTGTATGTGTGTGCTTGCATGTGTCTGCGATGTGTATTTTTGCCTGTATGTTTGAAGGTATGCATTCATCATCTCCATGCTTTGGTATTTCTAATTTACATTTATACAATGAATTTTGACATATTAACATAATATGCTTGATATATAAAATGTAACTGCCATCTGAAAGATGAATGCTTGGAAGGGCCCAATGTTAGATGGGCCTGCGTGCTCAATTTATAATTTTTGGGAAATAAAGGTTGTTCATTTTCTCTCTTCATCTGTCTCTCTCTCTTTTTCTCTCCCTCCTCCCCTTACCCTAATTTTTTTTTACTTTCTCCTTCTGTGACTTCAGGAAGGAGCACTCTGACAGATTATTGTTCACGTGTTATTATAGTGGATGGGGCTGCATGGTCTCGAGGCATGACATGATGTCTGCCTCGAGTGCTAGAGGTTCCGGGTTCAATCCCCGGTAAGGGCTGGGATTTTTTCATGTGGACTTGGACTTCTAATATTTCCCCCTGGTTTCTGGGTAGTCAGATCGGACGCCCATGTGCATTGTTGCGCAGGTAAAAAAAAGAACTTCCCTTGGAAGTTCGAAAAGAGTAGCCTAACGGCGCTGCCCAGGAAAAATTTGAGTTACAAATCTACCCAAAGTATTTAAGGATCCTTGCTAGTGCTACAGAGCCTGTGCACTGTGCTGAGCTTCTTCGGACTCTGCCCAGGACAAATGTGAGTTACAAATCTACCCAAAGTATTTAAGGATCCTTGCTAGTGCTACAGAGCCTGTGCACTGTGCTGAGCTTCTTCGGACTTAGACTTGAGTTAGAAGAAAGAACGGAGCACTTAGGGGTAACTACTCTTGTGCCATGATGTTGATCCATTGTTCAAACTTCAAACTACAGTAGATCTCCAACACACACACACACACTGTTCCCCCTTTCTCCATCTCTCCCCTACTATACACTGACATACTATTGTTCATGTGTGACAAACAGTACATCTCCAAAACATTTCCTTTATCTCACTACACTGATGCACTCCTGACTGTTTATCTATGTATTTTCATTTTTGTATTTTCTAGGGCCATACACTTGTTTGTCACTATTTCCATCAAATATGACCTGTCTTTACCATATCCACTTGTCTAGGACCTGTACATCTGTGTCCATGAAATACAACCTATTCTTTGCCATATCCATTTATCTAGGATCTGTACATCTGTGTCCATGAAATACAACCTATTCTTTGCCATATCCATTTATCTAAGATCTGTACATCTGTGTCCATGAAATACAACCTAATCTTTGCCATATCCATTTATCTAGGATCTGTACATCTGTGTCCATGAAATACAACCTACTCTTTGCCATATCCATTTATCTAGGATATGTACATCTGTGTCCATGAAATACAACCTATTCTTTGCCATATCCATTTATCTAGGATCTGTACATCTGTGTCCATGAAATACAACCTAATCTTTGCCATATCCATTTATCTAGGATCTGTACATCTGTGTCCATGAAATACAACCTATTCTTTGCCATATCCATTTATCTAGGATATGTACATCTGTGTCCATGAAATACAACTTATTCTTTGCCATATCCATTTATCTAGGATCTGTACATCTGTGTCCATGAAATACGACTTATTCTTTGCCTTGTCCACTTGTCTAAAATCTGTACATTAGTTTCCTTGAAATATGACCCATTCTTTGCCTTATCCATTTTCTATAACCTGTACACTAATTTGCTTTAATTTTCATGAAATATAACTAATTCTGTATTTCCATGCAGTACAGCTTTTTCTAAATCCATTTTACTAGAACCTCCCCCCCCCCCCCCTCCCAACCCAGCCACCCCCATTCTTACTTATGTACAGAACAATATTTTATTGAATGAATGCCTTCTTTCACATGATAACTCAAGGCTGCCCTGACTATGCAAATATAAACACTAACAAATGAAATCATCAAGGCAGATTACAGATAACTCAAGCACAAACTAGACTGATGCCTGCCACTGTCACTGTGCTGTCCTTCAGTTGCATAGAGAAGGCTGAATGCTGCATCTGTGGTGGCCTTGACCTCTGCTAGGAAGTCTCGGTTCATAGGAGTATCCTTGTCGCTGAGAAAACTCATTGGTCCGGTCATATTAACCGGTGCTGAAAAGAAATAACCGGTTTGCTGGTTCCTGGTAGCTCTCTTTGTATAGTTGATGTATTTCACTCCTAGGTATGTTGAAGCGGATGTCTGAAAAGACAATGTATGCTGGGTTTTTTTTTTTTTTTTTAGAATTCAAGCAATGTAAAACCTCTCACATCACAGTAACATTTGTTCTGCGCTTATGTCTGATTGTTGAATGTTGTGTCTTCGTCGATGCTGACTTTTCTGTGCATGACCTGGGCTGCCAGATCAACCCAAACACACTTGAGTGCCAGTAAAATACCTTAGATAGTAAAGGTGGCTGGTGTGACTCTACTCATGAAACACTGATCACTGGTCTAATCAACATGTGAGACTTGCACCAAACCCCTGATCTGCTAGTGGCATGGGAAACTCTTTTACTTGTTACTTTTCTCCTGTGCAGTCATGTTCTATAATTGTCTACATATATGCTGCCTGTCTTGTCTGCCAAAGGCATTCAGAAACTGCAACATCTAATTTACAGTTATAATACTTTCAGTTAATAGCAATTCTACATCAGTGTATAGAGTGCACAAACCACATTATTTGAGCACATTAGTTTAGAGGGAAAACTGGGTTACATCTATGCAGCAGAGAAATTGGAGAGGATGAGAGGCAGAGAGAGGATGTTTGATATCATGGTTCTAAAGAGCATTTTTATCAGAAATAATTGGCAGTATGTAAAACAAAAGGCCATTGGCACAAGTAATTACCAAGCCGCACTGCACGGTCTGTGAGAAGAAGAAGAAGTGTTTATCCAAACATAATCCCATCCCCACACTGGACTGCAAATTACTTTGTAACAGTAGGGTTGCTGTAATTTATAACTATTATACAACTAACCACCTTGTGTTGGTTTTGACAGTGGTATCAGGAGCAGCTCTTAAGGAAACAATGACAAACTACTCAGTGTCAGTTTGTCTTTTAAAATTCACAAAAGCCCCAAAATGCCAGGGCTGGTTCTGCAACGTCCTGTAAATAAACAGAGGGTGAACCTTTCAGGCCATATAAATATTATATTATTAAGAAAACAGATCAATACATTGTCTATTTGTTAATTTATGAAAGGTGCGAATAAAGCAGCCATGTTGTAAATGGGCACAATGCATTTGCATCTTTGGATGAAGAAGAAGAAACCTCTATGTGATACATTTTCAGACCAGCTGACCCACCTTGATGCCAGTCCACCACTGTCTGACTGTGTCGCAGATTCTGGAGACTTTACTGTAGCCTGAGTCAGAAGCTGCCGAGTTCTGTTGATGTTTCCTTACCTGAAGTGAAGAGATTTCAACAGTACAAAAATATGGAAGTGCACATGAGTTCATTGTGTAGAAATAAGTACTGAATACAAAATAACATTTGACTAAATAGTTCAACAAAGAGAATAAAAAAGACACAAAAATACAACCAAATGTTTTGATAAGAGTCTTTATCAACGGAATACCAAATAGAACACAAACTGTGACTAAAAACTTAATGAACAAGACTAGAGAGATTTTAAACAACCAAGGTCAACATGAAAGCAAGAACAAAATGTAGAAGTCAATCAGCCTAAATGAGAAGTAGAACTAGTTGGTTCCCAAAACACAGGCATAAGATAGGGAATGAATGTTGCAGCTAAAGAGCCTTCATCAACATATGTCAGCACGGACAATCATACCATTACATTAAAGTAACTTTGCTTTTTGGATAAAGTCCACTTGCTAACTATGTAGAAGCTGCAGAGATGTGTTCTGTGAAAGAATGATGAAAACACCACCAACAGATTTTTTGTTGTTTTATTTTTATCAAACATAGTGAAGATGTCTTGAAGGAAAATGTGGGAGAGAAGAAACAATACACATTCGTTGGCCAAGTCATGAAAATGAGTGCAGGAAAGTTGCAGAGGAAGAAAGGCAAAGGAAAACCAAGAGAGATAGAACAGACTGTTTGGCATCATGGTGTGACAGAGCATCTGTACCAAACATGTTTGGTATCATGGTGTGACAGAGCATCTGTACCAAACATGTTTGGTATCATGGTGTGACAGAGCATCTGTACCAAACATGTTTGGTATCATGGTGTAACAGAGCATCTGTACCAAACATGTTTGCCATCATGGTGTGACAGAGCATCTGTACCAAACATGTTTGGCATCATGGTGTGACAGAGCATCTGTACCAAACATGTTTGGCATCATGGTGTGACAGAGCATCTGTACCAAACATGTTTGCCATCATGGTGTGACAGAGCATCTGTACCAAACATGTTTGCCATCATGGTGTGACAGAGCATCTGTACCAAACATGTTTGCCATCATGGTGTGACAGAGCATCTGTACCAAACATGTTTGCCATCATGGTGTGACAGAGCATCTGTACCAAACATGTTTGCCATCATGGTGTGACAGAGCATCTGTACCAAACATGTTTGGCATCATGGTGTGACAGAGCATCTGTACCAAACATGTTTGGTATCATGGTGTGACAGAGCCTCTGTACCAGACATGTTTGGTATCATGGTGTGACAGAGCCTCTGTACCAAACATGTTTGGTATCATGGTGTGACAGAGCATCTGTACCAAACATGTTTGGTATCATGGTGTGACAGAGCATCTGTACCAAACATGTTTGGCATCATGGTGTGACAGAGCCTCTGTACCAGACATGTTTGGCATCATGGTGTGACAGAGCATCTGTACCAAACATGTTTGGCATCATGGTGTGACAGAGCATCTGTACCAAACATGTTTGGTATCATGGTGTGACAGAGCATCTGTACCAAACATGTTTGGCATAATGGTGTGACAGAGCATCTGTACCAAACATGTTTGGCATCATGGTGTGACAGAGCATCTGTACCAAACATGTTTAGTATCATGGTGTGACAGAGCATCTGTACCAAACATGTTTGGTATCATGGTGTGACAGAGCATCTGTACCTAACATGTTTGGTATCATGGTGTGACAGAGCATCTGTACCAAACATGTTTGGTATCATGGTGTGACAGAGCATCTGTACCAGAAATAATTGGCAGAATTAAGACAAGAAGACATGACAGACATGATTACCAGTGCCACATGACCATGAATAGAGGCATCAATACCTGAACTTTAAGCAACCGTTCTTGTGCTGTGTGTGTAGGCTCATAACTATATCAGTTTGAGAATCACAAGTTAGCAGTACAATTAGGGAATTCATATTTAAATAGTTAAACATTGTTCATATAGTTTATGGTGCCATATTGGCCATGCGTAGGACACTTAAATCTTTAAGTGAGGGGTTGTTGTCATTTAGAAGTGACAAGTCTGAATCATGATGTTCTGTATTTTTCTGTTTTTATTTTGAATAGCATGTCGTCTTATCCATGTGTTTTCTGAGCCCATTTTATAGTAAATTGTATACCCACTGCACTTCAACAAGCATGTCGTCAAAGGCAGCTAATTTAGGCTTTGCTGAAATACAATGTCTTGGGCTGAGAGGGGCATTTATGGTATCATCATTATTACCATCATATGCCCTGCCCACAAGTGTAGACAGGCAATCATGTTTCACCATCACTAAAATCAGAAATCAGGTCAGTCTTACCCCATCCATATGGTTAAGCTTTTAGGGTCCTTTTTTTTTTATTTGGCTGTCCCCTTGCTCTTTTTTTCCACCAATCTTTCCGGTTGTTGCCAAGCTCTTGAGTTCATTTCTTCTCATAATGTCCTGAAAACTGACTGTCTGATGTCCTGAAAACTGACTGTCTGATGTCCTGAAAACTGACTGTCTGATGTCCTGAAAACTGACTGTCTGATGTCCTGAAAACTGACTGTCTGATGTCCTGAAAACTGACTGTCTGATGTCCTGAAAACTGACTGTCTCATGTCCTGAAAACTGACTGTCTGATGTCCTGAAAACTGACTGTCTGATGTCCTGAAAACTGACTGTCTGATGTCCTGAAAACTGACTGTCTGATGTCCTGAAAACTGACTGTCTGATGTCCTGAAAACTGACTGTCTGATGTCCTGAAAACTGACTGTCTGATGTCCTGAAAACTGACTGTCTGATGTCCTGAAAACTGACTGACTGTGTCTCTGATCAGTTTATGACTTTGGACTGTCTTAAGGAGGGCAGCTTCTTTTTTTCTATCATAACAAGATTTTGTTTGCTCTCTTCCACACACAAAACCACATCTGCGCTACAAGTAAACGTTTTTCAGCTTGTCTGCTTGTTGTCCTTATCTCACGAGCGTATAACAACACAGGTTCTGTAACACACTTAACATAATTTTCTCACAGCAAATAACATATTTTTTGGGTGTATATTTAGGCTTTTTGCTGAAGGCCACTTTTGCTGTGGCAGTTCTGGTTCTAACGACTGCAAGAACTTGCCTCAGATGTTATGACTGTTCCAAGTAAAGTTGAATTGATTCACTTGCTTATGGATTTTGTCATTAGCACAGATTTCACGTCAGGATATTTCTTTCTTCCTGTCTATTACTATAATTTCTGATTTCATACAATTTAACTCTAAGCCTAGCCACTTTTGTTTCTGTTACTGCATTCACTAAGCACTGCAGATCCATGTCATTGTCTGTGAAACACTACTGTATCATCTACATATCTTATCTTGATGACATTGTGTCCTCCCATGCTGATTACATTCGTGTCTTTTGAAAGTCTCAAAATATTTTCACTAATAAAGAAAAGACCCCTCACAGGGAGAACAATTTGATACGAGGGAAGTCAGTGAGTAAGTCACAAATGGTTGTTTTAACAAAATAAACAACAACAAAACTAAAAACGATAACAAAAACCATTTATGTTTGCACATACACTGTTCTTTTATTTTTCAACAAAATTTCCACCAACATTGATGCACTTGTCCCATCATTTTATTAGTCCTCCCAAACCTGCTGCACAGAACTGCGTGCTCTGTTTTTTTAAATCACATTTTCACTTCACATTCAGATTCTTCATCATTTGCAAAATGTCTCCCTACAAGATAGGTTTTTAGTGGACCAAACATTTGAGTCGTTACTCGCTTGTCACCTCTGATCATCTCTTCCACCCGCTGCATAGATGCATCTGTTACAATCTCAACAAGATGACCAAATGGAACTTCATCAATTTTAGAGCATCCTTGAGAAAAATATTTTACCCAGCTATGCACTGCTTTTTAGGATAAACATTTGTCAGTATTAACTGGAAGCATTTTCTTATGAATGTCTATTGCAGAAAGCCCTTATGCCACCCCCCCCCCCCCCCCCTCCACCCCCCAAACGCACAACAGAACGTTGTTCTTTGAGGGTACACTCCGTAAGTTCAGTCGCTATTTTGTTTCTGTATTGCGAATGCGCATGCAACACCTAGCATCACCTAACAAACAGACATACAGTTCGATGTCGCCGTCACCTAATGACACCTTTAGAAACCACCAACTACATTTTCCTGGCATCCTATAACCATTCGTGACTTACTTATTGACTTCCCCTCGTATGTTCATTGACTGACCTGGTAAACATCGATGGCAAGTAGTTGCCTGGCAGTCAGTGTGTTCATTCTGTGGGACATGATGGATGCTGCTGTCAGGGCTAAGTCGCCAGCTATTATAATCTGTTATTAAAAGAAAATAAATTAATATTCCAATTCAGAACCTTAATGTGTAATGTCATGTGTTGGTGTTTTATGATCAACTTGCTTACCTGCACAGAACTGCAGGTTACATCAGACAGGTGTGGCTAATACTGGTGCCGTAATTATAACTTCCTTCACTGTTGGACAGGGTATCTGGGCTTGCCCTGTTGGTCTGCCACCACAACTGAGATTCTTTGATTTCACGGTGACAAACCTTCAGATCATTATCTGTTAGTTAGAGCACACTAAATGCATCACCCTTACATTATAAACTGTTGAAATATCGGCTGCTACTGTTTCAGTACTGTTTGGTTGTTTCAAGGGAATTATCTCTGAATTCTACGTAGTGGGAAAATGTGCACCCAGCCACACACAAACTGTCACTTGTCAGCAGTCAGAGAGCTGGAAGTCATATTACACGGAGAAGGGTACAGGCAACGAGATATTGTGTGTATAAACTGCATGTAGCAAGATGGCGGGTCATAAAGTGATCGTCAGGTTCCAGCTGAACAGTACCTTGTCAGACGGGATGAGAAGTGAAGGCAATACTCCATAGTGTTATAGAAATAAGAGTTATTTACTAGGTGATCTGACACTGTTGACCACCAGTGCTGACTATATCAACATATCTTCTTGCTTCCTTAATGTTCACTGACTGTCATCTCAGACGGAAAGTCCTGTGTTGTTCGTCCACTTCAGGGCTTTGGTCTTGTTCCAGGATTTAAATGTTGTGTGCACATCCCCTTTTCAGATCTAGCTTATTTGTGTCCAGACTATTGGTTCCATGTTTCTTAAGTAGATGTATTCCGGCTTTGAATGAAACAAGGATCCAGTCTACACTGTCCAGGCTTCTGGTATGGAATATGTTTCTATGAGAGCAGTAGATAGGTCTTCATCAGTGTGAGCCATGATGATCTATTTCTGCACTAAACGAGGCACCGGATCTAGACAAAGCAAGACATGGAGGAGACAGTGATGAGGCATGATCAGTTCGTTTGTTGAAACATTAGCAGGTAATGCTTACACTAGAGAGGGAAGCTCGATTTATTTTCCTCCTCGTCAGGTTCATGTTAAGAGTATGCATGCACAGTTAGCATCGTAGTGCAGTACTAGTAACTGGTAGCTTTCACATCTTACACTTTCTGCATAAGTGGCATAAACATCCGGTAAGCGTTCTGTACACTGTGATTGAGACGTAAACTGAATGGTGTATTCGTAATCAACAGTAGATAGTAAACTAAGGCATTTTTCTATGGCTACAGAAATGCTAACTAGCTCCCACTATCCCGGAAACCGATCATTAACCGTGCCTGCGACACCTAACGGCGTTAGGCAGAGAAAGATAATATATACAATAGATCTGGTATGTGGCGATTACAGTTGTTACATGTATGTCTCGCCACTGGGAGGAGGAGGAGTATTTGTGTGAATGAAGCAGAGTGTGAGTGAATGTGCGTGTCTGTGGTAGTCTGGTAGTCTTAGTTTCAGCTTCATGCGTGTCTGTGTGTGGGTCATGTCGACTGAATAAGACCACTAACCTTTAAGGCATCCATCCTGATAACAGACAGTAAATCCGAGAGACCAGACATGTAGGAGACAAGGTTTAACAGTGACTGGAACTGCTCCACTGTTGGCTTGTCTCTGGTGTAAAGAACGCTGCGACAGGAGAGTAGCACAAGAACGATGTCCGGGCAACGGGAGGGCTCGTTAAACGTTGTCTGCCACGACACATCTGTGTTTTAACGGGAAGTAGTTACTGATATATTTTGACAATACTTCTACCACCACCACTACTGCTACTATTACTATCACCGCCACAACTGCTACTACCACTGGTCTTACTTGAACTCTTGTGTGTGTGTGGTGGTTTTTGGTGGGTTTTTTTTTTAATGTACGTACACCTAGTCGTCAAAAGAGTTGGCAGGGTCAAAAGATAAACAGGTTTAATTTCACGCGAATGACTTATCCGGTATGAAGGCATTGAAAAAAGTATTTCACTTTTTACTTGCTTCACTAATGACTTTGAAATCTCCAAAAATTATTGATCTTACTAATAGTTCAGACGACATCAAACTAAATAATCACATTCTTGAAAAGGTCAACAGCTTTACATAGCTAGGGAGTAAGAAAGATGACATCTATAGGAGGCTCAGTGCCAGAAATATCATTTTAAACCGCACTGGCATCTAGGGCCTTTAACAAACTGTCAAACATCTTGAAGATATTTAGCAAATACACACAACTTAAGCTATTCAACTGTTGTGTGCTTCCAGTGCTAACTTTTGGGTGTGAGAGTACGAAAGCAACGGTAGTTCTAAATTAAAAAAAAAAAATACTTGTGTGCAACAGACATTATCTAGACGCAAACAGCGTCACTTCTGTCCTCTACCTGTGATCATAGGGAAGGCACAATCCTGAACCTCCTGACAAAGTTCCCCCAGTTTGTACACATCGTTTGTGCCGTGAAATACCAAATGGAAGGGCTGGGGAATATACAAATGTTATAAATATATATATTATGTTTGCGGGAGCCCACTAACTAAGTCCACTCACAAATACATCACGACTTGCCCATCACCAAAGATTTCAGGACTCATCTATCCACAAATACATCACGATTCGTCCATCCCCAAAGACACCATGACTCGTCAATCCCCAAATACATTCGGACTCGTCCATCCCCAACTACATCAGGACTTGTCCATCCCCAAAGACATCAGGACTGGTCAATCCCCAAAGACATCAGGACTGGTCCATCCCCAAAGACATCAGGACTGGTCCATCCCCAAAGACATCAGGACTTGTCCATCCCCAAAGACATCAGGACTGGTCCATCCCCAAAGACATTAGGACTTGTCCATCCCCAAAGACATCAGGACTGGTCCATCCACAACGACAACATGACTCGTACAGAAGTCTATCTACGCAGACATCAGGAGTCGTCTATCCAAAAATACACCATTACTCGTCCATCCGTAAATACACCCACCTCCAAAGACATCAGGGCTCGCTAATCCCCAAAGACATCAGAAGTTATCCATCCACAAATACATCAGGTCTCGTCCATCCACAAAAACATCAGGACTCTTACAGTCGTCCATCGAGCGAATTTAATAACGCTTATCTAGCGGTTAGAGCGTGTGGCTGTCGTTCTGAGAGGTTTGGAACCTTCGAGAAGATGATGGACAATAGTTCTGTCGGTGACAAAATTACAAATTCATGTACAAATGTGCAGTGAGCCACTGAACTAACATTGCGGCTATTATTCCTCTGGCTCAGGACCACTCACCAGCCTCTTCAACGCATTCCCCCTTTTCCGCCCCTCTTCCAGATCTTCTATATATTCCTTGCCTGAAAAGGTTACAAATAAATTCAGTAACAGTATGCCCTTATCAGTCCCGTAGAACTACACAGTTTCGTTGTACCGCGTGCACCCAACAGCGCCACCCGCGACTATAGTCCGATGTCTCCATATAACCAACCAACGACAATCTGTCATGATATTAGGGCTTCCAGCTCTGTCCGGACTTTATAATCATTGGGGACCACAATATAACTAGCCGCTACACCACGGCGCTGTGTTTCTTCTGGCTTGGTATATGTTTTTCTCTTAAACATTTGAATAATTAACTTCAAAAACATACCACTTGAAGTGTTCTGTCGTAAACAGCCTCAAAGCAGTGTCTTCGAAAAACACTGAATATTCTTCCTCTTCTTCTTCTTCTGCGTTCGACATCAGTCATGCTAAACATTGAGTCCCGTCTGGGTCACAAATAGGATTGTGCGTTTAAAGTCGCCACCGGTCCCCCATAGCTTCTCTTTCAATGTGGCTCCCTTGGGCCAGATCCACAGTCTTTGCTGGGAGAGGTAAGGGCAGTACTGTAGTATGTGCCCAGGGGTCTGTCTTTCTGCTCCACAATCACAGGCAGCAGATTTTTTAATGCCTATCCTGTACAAGTGTGCTCGAAGACAACTGAATATTAACTGACTTTCATATGTGGTAGTGGTTGTCCCGCATTTGAAAAGTTGGATTAGAACTGGCACACTCACCTGATCTGGTCCAAAGAAATGACCAGTGGCTATCTGGTTAATGACAATGTCGCAGAAGGCGCAGTCCAGATCTTCTATACACAGACAGACAACCAGCGGCGACTTGGTAGCCATCTCCAGGGTAGCGACTGGACAGGCGTGTGTGTGTGTATGTATGCAAGACTGATCAGCCAAGGTGGTCGACTGTTGCTTCTGAAAGTCGGAATTGTATCTGCAGTTACAACGCTTATATTTGCCACAAATCCCTATGAGAGCCCTATGCTTACATTTATCACAAGTCTTTGTGAGGTCTCTGCTTACATTTACCACAAGTATGGGAGGTCTCTGCTTACATTTACCACAAGTATGGGAGGTCTCTGCTTACATTTACCACAAGTATGTGAGGTCTCTGCTTACATTTACCACAAGTATGGGAGGTCTCTGCTTACATTTACCACATGTCTTTGTGAGGTCTCTGCTTACATTTACCACAAGTATGGGAGGTCTCTGCTTACATTTACCACAAGTCTTTGTAAGGTCTCTGCTTACATTTACTACAAGTATAGGAGGTCTCTGCTTACATTTACCACAAGTATGTAAGGTCTCTGCTTACATTTACCACAAGTATGGGAGGTCTCTGCTTACAATTACCACATGTCTTTGTGAGGTATCTGCTTACATTTACCACAAGTCTTTGTGGGGTCTCTGCTTACATTTACCACAAATCTTTGTGAGGTCTCTGCTTACATTTACCACAAGTCCTTGTGAGGTCTCTCCTTACATTTAACACAAGTCTTTGTGAGGTCTTTGCTTACATTTACCACATGTCTTTGTGAGGTCTCTGCTTACATTTACCACAAGTATGTGAGGTGTCTGCTTACATTTACCACAAGTATGTGAGGTCTCTGCTTACATTTACCACATGTCTTTGTGAGGTCTCTGCTTACATTTACCACATGTCTTTGTGAGGTCTCTGCTTACATTTACCACAAGTCTTTGTGGGGTCTCTGCTTAAATATAACCACAAGTATGTGAGGTCTCTGCTTACATTTACCACATGTCTTTGTGAGGTCTCTGCTTACATTTACCACAAGTATGTGAGGTCTCTGCTTACATTTACCACAAGTATGTGAGTTCTCTGCTTACATTTACCACAATTCTTTGTGAGGTCTCTGCTTACATTTACCACATGTCTTTGTGAGGTCTCTGCTTACGTTTACCACAAGTCTTTGTGAGGTCTCTGCTTACATTTACCACAAGTCTTTGTGAGGTCTCTGCTTACATTTACCACAAGTCGTTGTGAGGTCTCAGCTTACATTTACCACAAGTCTTTGTGGGGTCTCTGCTTACATTTACCACAAGTCTTTGTGGATTCTCTGTTTACATTTAACACAAGTCTTTTTGAGGTCTATGCTTACATTTACCACAAGTCTTTGTGGGGTCTCTGCTTACATTTACCACAAGTCTTTGTGGGGTCTCTGCTTACATTTACCACAAGTCTTTGTGGGGTCTCTGCTTACATTTACCACAAATCTTTATGTGAGGTCTATGCTTACATTTACCACAAATCTTTATGAGAGGTCTCTGCTTACATTTACCACAAGTATGGGAGGTCTCTGCTTACATTTACAACAAGTATGGGAGGTCTCTGCTTACATGTACAACAAGTATGCGAGGTCTCTGCTTACATTTAACACAAGTCTTTGTGGGGTCTCTGCTTACATTTACCACAAATCTTTATAGGAGGTCTATGCTTACATTTACCACAAGTCTTTTTTGGGTCTCTGCTCACATTTACGACAAGTATGGGAGGTCTCTGCTTACATTTACCACAAGTATGGGAGGTCTCTGCTTACATTTACCACAAGTATGGGAGGTCTCTGCTTACATTTACCACATGTCTTTGTGAGGTCTCTGCTTACATTTACCATAAGTCTTTGTGGGGTCTCTGCTTACATTTACCACATGTCTTTGTGAGGTCTCTGCTTACATTTACCACAAGTATGGGAGGTCTCTGCTTACATTTACCACAAGTATGAGAGGTCTCTGCTTACATTTACCACAAGTATGGGAGGTCTCTGCTTACATTTACCACAAGTATGAGAGGTCTCTGCTTACATTGACCACAAGTCTTTGTGAGGTCTCTCCTTACATTTAACACAAGTCTTTGTGAGGTCTTTGCTTACATTTACCACATGTCTTTGTGAGGTCTCTGCTTACATTTACCACAAGTATCTGAGGTGTCTGCTTACATTTACCACAAGTATGTGAGGTCTCTGCTTACAGTTACCACATGTCTTTGTGAGGTCTCTGTTTACATTTACCACATGTCTTTGTGAGGTCTCTGCTTACATTTACCACAAGTCTTTGTGAGGTCTCTGCTTACATTTACCACAAGTCCTTGTGAGGTCTCTCCTTACATTTAACACAAGTCTTTGTGAGGTCTTTGCTTACATTTACCACATGTCTTTGTGAGGTCTCTGCTTACATTTACCACAAGTATGTGAGGTGTCTGCTTACATTTACCACAAGTATGTGAGGTCTCTGCTTACATTTACCACATGTCTTTGTGAGGTCTCTGCTTACATTTACCAAATGTCTTTGTGAGGTCTCTGCTTACATTTACCACAAGTCTTTGTGGGGTCTCTGCTTACATATAACCACAAGTATGTGAGGTCTCTGCTTACATTTACCACATGTCTTTGTGAGGTCTCTGCTTACATTTACCACAAGTATGTGAGGTCTCTGCTTACATTTACCACAAGTATGTGAGTTCTCTGCTTACATTTACCACAATTCTTTGTGAGGTCTCTGCTTACATTTACCACATGTCTTTGTGAGGTCTCTGCTTACGTTTACCACAAGTCTTTGTGAGGTCTCTGCTTACATTTACCACAAGTCTTTTTGAGGTCTCTGCTTACATTTACCACAAGTCGTTGTGAGGTATCAGCTTACATTTACCACAAGTCTTTGTGGGGTCTCTGCTTACATTTACCACAAGTCCTTGTGGATTCACTGTTTACATTTAACACAAGTCTTTTTGAGGTCTATGCTTACATTTACCACAAGTCTTTGTGGGGTCTCTGCTTACATTTACCACAAGTCTTTGTGGGGTCTCTGCTTACATTTACCACAAGTCTTTGTGGGGTCTCTGCTTACATTTACCACAAATCTTTATGTGAGGTCTATGCTTACATTTACCACAAATCTTTATGAGAGGTCTCTGCTTACATTTACCACAAGTATGGGAGGTCTCTGCTTACATTTACCACAAGTATGGGAGGTCTCTGCTTACATTTACAACAAGTATGGGAGGTCTCTGCTTACATGTACAACAAGTATGCGAGGTCTCTGCTTACATTTAACACAAGTCTTTGTGGGGTCTCTGCTTACATGTACCACAAATCTTTATGGGAGGTCTCTGCTTACATTTACCACAAATCTTTATAGGAGGTCTATGCTTACATTTACCACAAGTCTTTGTTGGGTCTCTGCTCACATTTACGACAAGTATGGGAGGTCTCTGCTTACATTTACCACAAGTATGGGAGGTCTCTGCTTACATATACCACAAGTATGGGAGGTCTCTGCTTACATTTACCACAAGTATGGGAGGTCTCTGCTTACATTTACCACATGTCTTTGTGAGGTCTATGCTTACATTTACCATAAGTCTTTGTGGGGTCTCTGCTTACATTTACCACATGTCTTTGTGAGGTCTCTGCTTACATTTACCACAAGTATGTGAGGTCTCTGCTTACATTTACCACAAGTATGAGAGGTTTCTGCTTACATTTACCACAAGTATGGGAGGTCTCTGCTTACATTTACCACAAGTATGAGAGGTCTCTGCTTACATTGACCACAAGTCTTTGTGAGGTCTCTCCTTACATTTAACACAAGTCTTTGTGAGGTCTTTGCTTACATTTACCACATGTCTTTGTGAGGTCTCTGCTTACATTTACCACAAGTATCTGGTGTGTCTGCTTACATTTACCACAAGTATGTGAGGTCTCTGCTTACAGTTACCACATGTCTTTGTGAGGTCTCTGTTTACATTTACCACATGTCTTTGTGAGGTCTCTGCTTACATTTACCACATGTCTTTGTGAGGTCTCTGCTTACATTTACCACAAGTCTTTGTAGGGTCTCTGCTTACATATAACCACAAGTATGTGAGGTAACTGTTTACATTTACCACATGTCTTTGTGAAGTCTCTGCTTACATTTACCACATGTCTTTGTGAGGTCTCTGCTTACATTTACCACATGTATGTGAGGTCTCTGCTTACATTTACCACAAGTATGTGAGTTCTCTGCTTACATTTACCACAAGTCTTTGTGAGGTCTCTGCTTACATTTACCACAAGTCTTTGTGAGGTCTCTGCTTACATTTACCACAAGTCATTATGGGGTCTCAGCTTACATTTACCACAAGACTTTGTGGTGTCTCTGCATACATTTACCACAAGTCTTTGTGGGTTCTCTGCTTACATTTACCACAAATCTTTATGTGAGGTCTATGCTTACATTTACCACAAATCTTTATAGGAGGTCTATGCTTACATTTACCACAAGTATGGGAGGTCTCTGCTTACATTTACCACAAGTATGGGAGGTCTCTGCTTACATTTACCACAAGTATGGGAGGTCTCTGCTTATATGTACCACAAGTATGGGAGGTCTCTGCTTACATTTACCACAAGTCTTTGTGGCGTCTCTGCTTACATTTACCACAAATCTTTATAGGAGGTCTCTGCTTACATTTACCACAAATCTTCATGTGCGGTTTATGCTTACATTTACCACAAGTCTTTGTGTGGTCTCTGCTTACATTTACCACAAGTCTTTGTGGGGTCTCTGCTTACATTTACCACAAGTATGGGAGGTCTCTGCTTACATTTACCACAAGTATGGGAGGTCTCTGCTTACATTCACCGCAAGTATGGGAGGACTCTGCTTACATTTACCACAAGTTTGGGAGGTCTCTGCTTACATTTACCACATGTCTTTGTGAGGTCTCTGCTTACATTTACCACAAGTATGGGAGGTCTCTGCTTACATTTACCACATGTCTTTGTGAGGTCTCTGCTTACATTTACCACAAGTCTTTGTGAGGTCTCTGCTTACATTTAACACAAGTCTTTGTGGGGTCTCTGCTTACATTTACCACAAGTATGTGAGGTCTCTGCTTACATTTACAACAAGTATGTGAGTTCTCTGCTTACATTTACCACAAGTCTTTGTGAGGTCTCTGCTTACATTTACCACATGTCTTTGTGAGGTCTCTGCTTACATTTACCACAAGTCTTTGTGAGGTCTCTGCTTACATTTACCACAAGTATGGGAGGTCTCTGCTTACATTTACCACAAGTCTTTGTGGGGTCTCTGCTTACATTTACCACAAGTCTTTATGGGGTCTCTGCTTACATTTAACACACGTCTTTGTGGGGTCTCTGCTTACATTTACCACAAGTCTTTGTGAGGTCTCTGCTTACATTTACCACAAGTCTTTGTGAGGTCTCTGCTTACATTTACCACAAGGATTTATGAGATGTCTATGCCTACATTTACCACATGTCTACGTAAAAGGTCTAACTGAGAAAACACTCGTACAGCAGGATGTGACGATCTAGCATTTAAATTACAAATAGAGGGCCTCTGCACCTCGGTGGGTGATGTGGTCAACGGCACGCCCACCGCCTTTACTTCATGGGACATGGTCCCATGTTTAACCTGAGTCAACCTGTGAGCCAATGATTTTTTTTTTTAAATCCAAAAAAAAAAAATTTATATCGATGAAGATTCGAACCTGAAACTTTGGGGCCGGCAGGAGAGCGTCTAAGTGAAATACTTTATTTCAACTCGGTTCTATAATTACTACCTGGTGTATCCAGTTCCCTTTGTCAATTTTTGTCGTTCACAGACAGTTGGGTCGCTGCCAACGACGAATCGACCACTAGGAACCATTAATTAACTCCAACCTCAATCTCCTGTGAGGTGTCTGCTCGGAAACTGGAGACACTGTTCTGTAGCACAGCAAACATACTGACCAGCCAAAATGTTAAGACGGCGATGAACCATTATTCTCGTTCGTTGTCCTGTTTTAGGAATTGTGTTGTTTTTGTTTTTTTTTCTCGTTGATAAAGACGCCCACAAAAATACAACTGAGAATTTACAAAAAACAAATCTTATGAATCAATAAAATTACAGGAATTGGTAAATTCATAACTATAAACACAAATGAGCAAGTCGCGTAAAGAAAGAAAAGAATGGAACAGTTAAAATAGGACATGCAATGCTTTTGGGAAACCGAACACGGAAGACAAAAGCAACATATTTTGTTTCGCGAAAGATGTTCCTGTACAGTTTTATGTTTTCTCTTTTATTAAAACATACGAATGTGAGTCTACGAGTTAAAAAACTAAGTCTATAACAAATATACATGACTACTTAATAAAACTGTGACTCTTTACAACATATGTTTGTGAATCTAATCGCTCCCCCCCCCCCCCCCCCCCAAAAAAAAAAAACTGATTTTCGTTATAGCATATACATGTATGTATGTGAATCTACTTGTTCTAACAATTACTTTCATTTTGGCACACACCTCGTCTTCTAGTTTCCACTGATATTAACTCTTATTAAAACTTACAATTGTGCTTACCCCCCCCCCCCCCCCCCCCCCCGAACCCACACCAATTCTTTATTACCACATAGGTACCACCCTCTTCTTGCTCTTACACTGACTTGTTGCCACACACGTATCGGGCTGTCTTTCCTATTACATTGACTCTCATTATATCTGTTATGTTAGGGTCTTCCTGCTTTACACTGACTCTACATCTGTCTGGCTCGTTTTGCTGTTATATTGACTCTGATACATCTATCATGCTCTCCTTTCTGTTACATTATCTCATTACATCTTTCGAGCTATTCTTGCTGTTATATTGATTCTCATTACATCTTTCGAGCTATTCTTGCTGTTATGTTGATTCTCATTACATCTTTCGAGCTATTCTTGTTGTTATATTGATTCTCATTACATCTTTCGAGCTATTCTTGCTGTTATATTGATTCGCATTACTTCTTTCGAGCTATTCTTGCTGTTATATTAATTCTCATTACATCTTTCGAGCTATTCTTGTTGTTATATTGATTCTGATTGCATCTTTCGAGCTATTCTTGTTGTTATATTGATTCTCATTACATCTTTTGAGCTATTCTTGCTGTTATATTGATTCGCATTACTTCTTTCGAGCTATTCTTGCTGTTATATTAATTCTCATTACATCTTTCGAGCTATTCTTGCTGTTATATTGATTCTCATTACATCTTTCGAGCTATTCTTGCTGTTATGTTGATTCTCATTACATCTTTCGAGCTATTCTTGCTGTTATGTTGATTCTCATTACATCTTTCGAGCTATTCTTGTTGTTATATTGATTCTCATTACATCTTTCGAGCTATTCTTGCTGTTATATTGATTCGCATTACTTCTTTTGAGCTATTCTTGCTGTTATATTAATTCTCATTACATCTTTCGAGCTATTCTTGCTGTTATATTGATTCTCATTACATCTTTCGAGCTATTCTTGCTTTTATATTGATTCTCATTACATCTTTCGAGCTATTCTTGTTGTTATATTGATTCTGATTGCATCTTTCGAGCTATTCTTGTTGTTATATTGATTCTCATTACATCTTTCGAGCTATTCTTGCTGTTATATTGATTCGCATTACTTCTTTCGAGCTATTCTTGCTGTTATATTAATTCTCATTACATCTTTCGAGCTATTCTTGCTGTTATATTGATTCTCATTACATCTTTCGAGCTATTCTTGCTGTTATGTTGATTCTCATTACATCTTTCGAGCTATTCTTGCTGTTATGTTGATTCTCATTACATCTTTCGAGCTATTCTTGTTGTTATATTGATTCTCATTACATCTTTCGAGCTATTCTTGCTGTTATATTGATTCGCATTACTTATTTTGAGCTATTCTTGCTGTTATATTAATTCTCATTACATCTTTCGAGTTATTCTTGCTGTTATATTGATTCTCATTACATCTTTCGAGCTATTCTTGCTTTTATATTGATTCTCATTACATCTTTCGAGCTATTCTTGCTGTTATATTAATTCTCATGACATATATTGGACTCTCCTTGATGTTATATTGATTCTCCGGCTGACGGCTATGGCAACAAAAACAAAATGTAGATCGTTTCTACAACAACAACAAATATAATAATAATGTTATAAAATAATACTTTTTTAGCCAGTGTCCTCTATCAACTGCTGTTAAACATCCATTCGATTTTTCCGTTGGTTTCTATTGTACCCGCTGCAAGAATGGGTGGAGATTAAAGCGGACCTTATGTAAAGAGTTCAGCACTTTGATAGTACATTTGCAAAACTACTGTTACGACGAGGGAGTCGCCATGGCGTAGCGGCTAGACGCTCGCCTGCAGATCGAAGGTCGTGGGTTCGCTCCCTGGCGGAGCAGGACTATTTTTTCAAAAATTATCTTGGCTTCCAGATCGACACAGCCTTGAGTGGGTACCAGGTGCAGTCCTGGGAAGTAAAGGCAGTCGGCGTGATGCTGACCACATGACACATCTTGTGCCGTTGGTCTATAAAATAAAGATTAAGCCCTATAAACCCAATACGCCTGGAAGGCGTGGAAAAGGGTCCTTTACTTTACTGCATACGACGAAACAGCAGCAAGTAAAATGTGTCATAAATATACACAGCTATACAACGAGAGGACGTTTAACAACAAGTACATTTGTAATAAATATGCATAGTTACAGAATAGTAGAGAAACAGTAAACAGACACAACAACTACTGCAACCTAGAAATGAATAACCACCATAAAAAATCCCAAACAGACACACTTCTACAACAGACGATGCAAGGCCGGAGATGGAGTCCATACATTATGTGTGCATCTTAGGCAGAAATAAAGTCAACAAGCAGACATTAAACAGCGGCATTGTAATTTTGATATCTGTTTACTTACCTATCAGTTGTTTTTTCAGTGCTAATTGACTGATTGTTACTAGTATCCACGAAATAAGATCGATTTGTTCAGTATGTTGACATTCTGCGTTTGTTACGCGTCCCTTTGGACTTTGATCGTTACATAAGTTGCCCTAATGCTTTGAATTCAAAACACCAGCCATTAAAAAAAGCACATAATATGTTCTACATAATATAGGCCAAAGCACAGGAGAGTGTCACTCTATGGCAGATTGCGAGGAATTGTCTCCCGTGAATGTTTGCACTGTGCAGAAATGTTTCATACTTTCTGGTGTGGTCGTTAGTTGCATATCGTTCACAGGACTTATCCAACCAACTCCAATATGTAATTACTGTTGTATGCTTTTTATTTATGCCATTTTGCATTTAGTAGTTGCTCACTGCTATCTGGACTGTGCGAAACTCATACCACTGTCTGTCATACCACTGTCTCACATACCACTATCTGTCATACCACTATCTGTCATACCACTGTGTGACATACCACTGTCTGCCATACCACTGTCTCACATAACACTGTCTGTCATACCACTGTCTGTCATACCACTGTCTCACATACCACTGCCTGTCATACCACTGTCTCCCCTACCACTGTCTCACATACCACTGTCTGTCATACCACTGTCTCAAATACCACTGTCTGTCATACCACTGTCTCTCATACCACTGTCTCTCATACCACTGTTTCTCATACCACTGTCTCTCATACCACTGTCTCTCATACCACTGTCTGTCAACGAAGAGGAGCCACTTGCTATCAAATCGTCCACAGCTGATTTCGAACCCCTGCACGTTGTGTTTATGAAACCGCGTTCACAATCTACAGACGCTGTTCTTCAGCATCCACTAAACATATTTTCTTCAAGTCCTATCAGTCGCAGTCAATCCTGAAAGAGCCCATTGGTCCACATCTGATCCTAATCTCTTCAGGTCAAAGGTCAACTGAGGGAAGAGGTGGATTTATTTGCAGCGGGTTTTATTCCCATATAGCAGGCACTGTCTCCCGGCTGTCTGGTCTGGACCAGGTTACTTAGTAACCTGGGGACTCTAGTATAACCTCACTGTTGAATGATGTTTATCAGAATTTTACGTGTGGGATTCTCAACCTTGAGATGTTAATCCTGCGGACTGAAATTCTCGAGGGGACAAACTGCAATACAGTGGACGGTCTTTCCCCCCAGAAAGGCTAACAGCCGCTTGTCGAGAGTATCGCACATAGCAGGGACTCCGTAGCTCAACGACGAATCTAATAGATCATGTGTTGGGGGAGATCCTTGTTTTTAAAAAAAAATTACATCCATTAAGCAAATGACGCAATCCCGAAACGAACCCAGGACCTTCAGAGGGCAATGGAAACCACTTAAACCTCGGAGACCCCCACTTTTCCCATGTAATCTGTGTCGGCTAACGGTCACCATGATGTGTGTATCTGCCAGTGCTGTGTTTACAACGTGAGTTTCTTTGCTGTCATGCCATTGGGTGAAAGCCACTGTGTGCAGTGTACACTTTATTGATTGCCCTGTTTATTTACCAATCAACGCGGGCCCTGAACAATGGCTACACAATAGGTTGTCGAGTTTCGTGATGCACTGTGTGCTTAATCATTCCCCGTTGTTCTCTCATTGGCTCCACGCTAGAAAGAGGGTCACTGTCAACGTTTCAACGTAATCTTTACCCACTTTTGGCAGCAGGCTCTATGTATGTCCATGTATGTGTGTGTTTGGGTATGTATATGGCATGCATACCAGCCCCTCCCCAGCAAACCTTACTAGGTAGTACAGTATGGGTCCAAGCCACTGTGTTTGGTACAATTAACATTTCTTAGCCAATATAATTGGCACAAAGAAACCAGACTACAATTATAGCCGATACTGCTTGCTGTTGGTTGAACGTGGTCGATTGTTTGTTTTTGTTTTCATAAATGAGTGGATGGACAGGGTAGAGCTTCGTGGACTTTGTACAAGTGCCCTAATTATAACTTTTTCGCTGGTTAAAGGGGGTGTCTGGGATTTGCCTTGTTGGGTTGCCATTCAGGACGGGACTATGCGAGTCGCAGGGAGGGTAAAACCTACAGACCTCGAGGGAAACACAGACAGTTACTGTCCTTGATGTCGCTGGACTACGAAATCTACTGTCATGCGCATATATTCTCATACAACTACACCCGATGGCTGATACAGTTAGCACCAGCCTTACCCCATCAGCGCTGTGGTTTAGGGGTTTGCGAGAGCTTTAACAGTTTAATGATCCAACACCAGAAGTGGAATACTAGGGTGAAATGTCCGCGACGTGTGTTTTTATTTTTTTATTTTTTTTATTTGAAACACATTTTTGTGGATTGGGACAACAGCACGAAGTCGCACTGTGGGGGAGACTACGGTTATATAATTCCCCGCCACCGTGTGGCACGAAAAGTTACGTTATTTTGAAGCTGTGGCTTTTGCCTGGGCCCTATGGGTTGACCGGGGTTTCTGGAGCCTCTTCACGGGTGATCCTCATTCGAATGGTGGCGCTTTGTGTCACGGGTGTTTATCGCTCTGTGTGATGCCCTGGTGGGGTAAAACGCCAGATTGAGGTTTGGTCACTAAATATGCCCACAGACACTTTGGTCAACCTCCAGTGTGATGGCGGCACACCATTGTTTTACCTCACTAAAATGATAAAATATAAATGGGTGGAGTGACACTTTCCAAATTGTAAGCAGTCCCCGTGAGCTCGTGAGTCCACCTATGCCTACCCGCCAACTTCAGCTGTCACACGTGATGGCTTTCGTTTGTTTGTTTTAGTATCCAGAAGCTTTGAGTTGTTAACCCTTAGGCTCGGTATTATGTATATCGCAACCTTTCAGCCCGGACTCCATTGTAAAAACCGTAAATCTGGGAGAAATGTGGCTTTTCTGCCTAACCCCGGGAGTGAATCTGGACCACAAGGAGTTCGTCACCCGGTCACTGCGAAATCCGGTTTAGCAAACTACGCTAGAGAGCTTTTATAATACAGTGACGATGTTATGTACTTCAACCCGTGTGAGGCCTAATCGTATTTATAACCAGTTAATTTTTCACGATAGGCGTCTGGACAGACAGACGCTCGAGAACAATGGGCTTTAATGAGGAAGATGCAGGTTCGAATCCTTGGCAAGATTTGTTTTCGGAGCAAAAATAAAATCCTCACCTACATGTTGCCGTAGTGACAACATTAGTCACGTGACCGCAAACAGACCACCTGCCTACACAGTGGTAAATGCAGGTAGTCACTGCAGTGGCTATAACAGGACAGTGTCAGTCACATCATTGTAGGTATGGTTAGTTGATGTTTGCGCAAATGTAACTACCATCACAATACTGAAAACATCTGTAACCCAGGAGTCTGTCAAGGACAATGATTCTCAATACTGTTTACATGGCTTGGTAACTTTCGTACTGAACAGCTGGCTGCTTGGTTAGACCACGGCCAGCTCCAGGTTTATAAGGCCGTACAGCTCAAACGGGAATTGCCGTTTTTGTGAGGCTGGTGTGGCCGGTCAGTGGTAACAATTGTTATTGAATAGATTTATACACAAATCGAACTGCAGTTTAATTAATTTTGCAACATGTGTTATTGAATTAATTATTATTCTAAAGATAAATAAATGGGCTTTTAGGAAATATTTATATTCAAAATGATAATTCATTCAATAACACATGTTGCAAATTAATTAAACTATAGTTCAATTTGGAGCTGGCCGTGGATAGGCTTCAGTTGCAGTCATTGGGTCTGGCTCGCCATCGAGAACTATTACTGCAGACTATGCGCTTTATCAGCTCATCATCATCGTGAAACAGGTCCTTTACAGACCCTCGCTGTCATCACCGTCTGACTGAAGGAAACTCGGTCTCTCGCCAACTGTTCCACCTTGTGCATTTTCATATTCAAGGAGTCTATTACATCCTGTTACATCCTACGCCCATCTTCCTGTTGGTCGGCCCTTGCCTCTCCTTTTGTTACCACGCCTTCTGCTATTTTGTTTCCCAATCCGCCATGGCGCTTGATATGACCAAAATAGTTCAGCGTCGAAGACAAGATGCTGTTTACTAGCCAGTCTTCCTTGGTGTTCAGATCGTTTAAAGTGTCAGTATTTCTTCTCTTCTTCGTCCATGGTATTCTGAGAAACTGTCAATAGCATTTCAGCTCTTAAGCCCTTATTTTCTTTTTCAGTGACTCTTTATCCACTACTTATCATTTATATAAAGTAAAAGTTTTATCGTTAACGCTAACTGTGTACTGTTTATGTTTGTTTTTTTTAATAGACAAGCTGTCAGTTCTGTTGTTTACTCGTTATTTTCAAGACACAGTATGGTTAAGTTGTTTATACAGTTACTGTAGTGTCAACGTCTTATGTGAGGGTTCTATGAAGTCAGTGGCTGCGTCAAGGCAGGTGTTACTAGACTGTTATAGGACAATATTAAAATCGATAAGTATGGCAAATTAGGTCGGTGGGAGTTTTTGGGGGTCAGTCGTGGAATATATATATTATATAGTAAGAAATGCAAGTCTATCATTATGTCAAAATATATTGTGCCAGACTCGTATATGGAAAGTATTTTGAGGGAGGTTTTCTGGAGACGGCACGCTCCCCTAACATGGTGGGCTCCACCAACAAACTTGTGGGTTCCCCTAGCAAGATGGCCGGCTTTCCCAACAAGATGGCGGGCACCTTAGGTGGTGGGCTCCCCCAGCAAAATGGGCGGCTCTCCCAACAAGACAGCAGGCTCCCCTAACATGGCGGGCTCCACCAACAAAATGTCAGGCTCCACCAAAAACATGGGGTGCTCCACCAAGAACTATGCGGGCTTACCCGCTAAGTTGGTGGCCTCTTCTACAAGATGGCTGCGTCACCCAACAAGGTGGGCTCCCTTTATGTGGCAGGTTCACCCAGGAGTGCGTAGACTGCTAAATATGTCGGGCTCTCTAGGATGACTGTGGCTCCTCCGGCAGCTCCGTATGTTGGTAAAATTTGGTAAGGTTTGTTTAAGCTCTGTGTGTTAGAATTATCTGCTTTGCAAAATTGTGTATTTATGTGTGAGCTTGGAATCTCAGTGAGGTTGGAAGAATTAAGTGCTGATAAGATAAACCTTCTATTTCTCTCTTTGACAATACCCGCTGCCTCCCACGACCCCCCCCCCTCCTTTTTTCTCCCCTTTCCCCGAGCCTATGTAAATGACTTACTGAGCAATACACAAGACACAAACACAAGTGTCTACAGTACGCACATAGCCTTTATTTTGCAGTTTCCTGTTTCACTAGCGTTTACAAAAATTCACAAGGAAAAATTCGCTACGAAAATCATTATTTCCAAACACGCAAACTTCGTTTGTAACATTTTTTACTCTTCTTGAAGTCGTTTTGATGAGCACGGAAATGAGTAAGTGATACCCTCTACTGTACTTTTATTCTTCTGTATTTCCTCTAACTTTCATTATCTTTTTCTGTAGTCCCTCTTCCTGTCATTTTCTTTTTCTGTATTCTCTCTTAATTCAGTTTCTTCTGCTGTATTCCCTCGTACTTGAGTTTCTTTTTCTGTATTCCCTCTTAATTGAGTTTCTTCTTATGTATTCCCTCTTACTTGAGTTTCTTCTTCTGTATTCCCCCTTACTTGAAAGTTGGAATACGATCATGTCTGGATTGTACTGACAATCCATCAAATGAGAATGCTGCCAGATCAGACTACATATGAGACTTTGTTTTTACACCCGCGAGGAAAGCGAGAGGAAGACTAAGAAAGAGAGTAATGAATGGCGTAGCTGAAATCTGCAAAAAGATGAACAAATTCTTCACCAAGCCAACCTAGAATCGTCAGACGAATACAGAAAACCACGACACTGGACTACAACCTGGTATTGTTGAGATGACAAAAGAAGAAGCAGAAGAAGAAGAAACTGCAGAGTGTATTGTTAATGACTGTATTTGTTGCAAATATTACTATACTTTTTTTTATTATTACCGTCTGTGAAGTTAATGCAACAAACACTGCTAAAGTGTCTCTTGTGGTATTGTTTTCCACATTACAGCTCCTTTCAAGGGTCGATTCTACTGGCTAAATTGTAAACAGTATTGGGATGAGGCACTTAAGAATTATGAAATGATATCAAAGTTGTTTGACAAGCACTTTCGAAAACCTACCACCGTTATAGAACACGCACTGAACCAAAGCTACTGTTTCTTCAATCGTTAACACCATTATAGCTGGTGTTATAAGTAACAGAAAAGGACAGGCAAAATCTGCATTTTATAAAATGAAGAACATCTTGTGCAATATATCTTTCTCATTAAGAGTTAGAAAAAGAATTCTTGCTTGCTACATACATCCAGTTTTAGCATATGGCTGTGAATCCTACACAATCGGTAGGCAGGCCAAACATTTCTTGAGGCCTCAGAGATGTGGTTTTACAGAAGAATGCTTAGAATACCTTGGACAGCTAAAAAGAGCAACCAAGAGGTTTTGAAGGAGGCGGGAGCCCGAAGACAACTTATCACAGACATCAGAAGGAGAAAGTCATCATTTTTCAGCCATATTATAAGAAAGGGGAAAATAGAGCATGTTGTGATCACTGGAAAGATCTGTGGAAGAAGGGATAGAGGAAGACAACGAGAGAAGATTCTTGACAGTCTTGTTGCAATGCATGGAGGTGTGTCGGCTCACGAACTAATACATGCTGCAGGTGATCGATTATGGAAAGGCATGATCGCCCACGCCAGTCGGCAAGGCACATGATGATGATGATGATGATAGCTAAGATCAGCTACTAAAACACCGGTAATTAGCAGTGATAGTCTAAACTAACGGTTACATGCCGCTTGAGACATGACGTTGTAAACACATTTAATTACAGTGCGCAAATAATAGATTTAAAAAAATCTACAATCATAAAACACACACCCTGTATGTCTGGCAGCGTTTTATCTCCCTATAAATATTGTTGTATTGTTATAATGGTAGGCCTTCTCACATTTGGCAGTTATAACTTACATCGCGTTACATCACTTTCAACAGTGTTACACGATTGTTACGGTAGTATGCTCTTCACGTCTTTAGACTATCACTTATCACGTGTTATATCGTTAACAAGAATGTATAAATATTATATGAAATCTCAAGTAAGGAAACAAAAACGAATTTATAGCGTTAAAATACCGACACACACCAAAAAACTTTAGAAGTTATGATCTTAAAAGTTGTAACCTATAAATAATGCATATTTTATCCTAACGACGGCTCTGACACGTCGACCCGCCTAAAATGGGTACCAGGCAATGTAACGGGAAGTAAAGGTGGCTGGTGCACATATCACACATGGGGTACTGATCAGCCTATAAAAGATACCCAGCATAATATGCCCAATCCGCTACTGGCACGAAAATGGGCCTTCACAGTTGTGTTTATCGTTATTGAAATGCTCGGTCAAATGTTCTACGTAAAACTGGATGAATTCAAGAGGAGTAAAGAAGTGAGAGAAATGTCTGGAAACCCACTAGTATCAACAGTTGTAACACAGAGAAGATGGCGCTACACTGGACACATCCTGATAAAAAAAAAAACCAGCGGTAAATCACCAGACAGGCACTAAAATGGGAAGTAAAGGGATTATGGAAGCGAAGAATCCCAAAGGAAACCCCAAAATGAACGGTAATGAGAAAGGACAAAGCTGCTGGACTGGATTCAATATGTGAAATTCAACTGACTGCGCAGGACATAACGGAATTGAGGAAAAGACCGCGAGCCTTATGTGACACAGAAGCCCACAACCAGACAAGGATGATGATAGCGACGATGATTTTTTCATTCAAGAATACATACGCATACAGAGAGAGGAGGGATTACGACACACACACGCGCACACACACACAGACACACACCTACACATGTACAGAGAGATGGATTACAACACACACACCTACACACCTATAAAGAGGTGGATTACGACACACACATACACACACCTACACACGTACAGAGGGATGGATTACGACACACACCTACAGAGAGATGGATTACGACACACACACCTACAGAAAGATGGATTAGGACAAACACATATACAAAGAGAGGGAGAAGGATTAAGACACACACATACACACACTCACACAGAGCGAAAGAGATTAAGACACTGAGAGAGAGAGAGAGAGAGAGAGAGAGAGAGAGAGAGAGAGAGAGAGAGAGAGAGATATTAAGACACACAAAGAGACAGAATTAAGACACACACACACACTTGGAGGGATTAAGACACGAGAGATATGGGGATTAGGACACAAAGAGAACGGTGGATTAGGACACATACACACATGCATAGAGAGATCGATTTGGACACACACTCATACAGAGAGAAGGGGATTGAGACACAGACACACACACACACACACACACACACACACACACACACACACACACAAAGAGTGAGAGAGAGAGAGATTAGGACACACACACACTCACAGAGAGGAATTAAGAGAGACAGAGAGCGCGCGCGAGATTAAGACACACATACGTACAGAAAAGGATAAACACATAGAGGGATTTAGACACATGCACACATAAAGGGGGATTAAGACACACATAGGGATTAAGACACACAGAAAGAGAGGGATTAAAACACACCGAGAAAGAGAGGCGGGCTAACATACAGAGTAGTAAGAATTAAGACACACATACACATACAGAGAGAGACAGAGAGAGGTGGATTGATGCATAGAAAGAAGGGATAGAGATTAGGACACACACACACACACAGGGAGGATAAAGACACACACACAAACAGAGAGGGGGATTAAAACACAAAGAGAGAGAGAGGGGATTAAGACACAGAGGGAGGGGATTAACACACATACAAGGAGAGATTAAGACACATACAGAGGGATTAAAAAAACACACACAGATGAGATTAAGACACAGGGGAGGGAGAAAATAGAGATAAGGATTAAGACATACAGAGAGAGAGGGTTTAAGACACATAGATATGGATTAACACACAGGCTCAGGGATTAACACTCATACAGAGAGAAAGAGTGCGTGATTAATACACAGACAGAAAGGGGGATTAAGACACACACACACGGGGAAAGAGAGAGGGATTAAGACACACAGCGGGTTTAAGACAGATAGAGAAAAAGAGAGAGAGGAATTAAGACACACGTACATATACAGAGGGGGAAATTAAGACACACACATACGCGCGGGGATTAAGACATACACACAGAGGGCGATTAAGACACACACACACACACAGACGGATTAGGACACACACACACAGATGGGGGATTAAGACACAGAGAGTGACCTAGAGAGAGAGATTGACACACACACAGAGGGGATTAAGACAAACACACAAAGAGGGGGATTAACACACACACACACACACACACACACACGCACACACAGAGAGAGATATCAGAATAGGCATGTGATTTGCATGTTTCTGCACATCGTACGATCTCAGTTTAAATGTAACAACACTGGTTTCCATGGCATCAGAGCCTACAAATAATCGTCTTTATTCTTCTAAATCTTTTTTTTTCCCGCCCACAAATTATTTTATTATTAAGTACGTTTCATTTTTCTTTCTTTCTGATCTACTAATAAAGTGGTCATAAAAATATGTGCACCTAGTCTACGTTCACCACATACTGTCTACGTTCACCACATACTGTCTACGTTCACCACATACTGTCTACGTTCACCACATACTGTCTACGTTCACCACATACTGTCTACGTTCACCACATACTGTCTACGTTCACCACATACTGTCTACGTGTCTTATTCTTTTCCTAAATATTGAGATTATGCAGTTTGGTTGTCAAAGGTTTGATTTCGTCATCATCATTATCATCGCATCACGATCCTGTTCACATGTCATAGACTATTTAGATGTCTAGGACTGCTGCATTGACATAGACATAGACTGTTTAGATGTCTAGGACTGCTACATTGACATAGACATAGACTGTTTAGATGTCTAGGACTGCTGCATTGACATAGACATGGAATGTTTAGATGTCTAGGACTGCTACATTGACATAGACATAGACTGTTTGGAAGTCTAGGACTGCTAAATTGACATTGACATAGACTGTTTAGATGTCTAGGACTGCTACATTGACATAGACTGTTTAGATGTCTAGGTCTGCTGCACTGACATAGACATAGACTGTTTAGATGTCTAGGTCTGCTGCACTGACATAGACATAGACTGTTTAGATGTCTAGGACTGCTATATTGACATAGACATAGACTGTTTAGATGTCTAGGACTGCTACATTGACACCGACATAGACTGTTTAGAGGTCTAGCACTGCTACATTGACACAGACATTGACTGTTTAGATGTCTAGGACTAGTTCAATGACATACTTTACATTTCATGTCTATGAATGCTGCATTGAAATCGACTGTCTTAGCTGCCTAAGATTGCTTCACTGACATCAACATAGACCGTTTTTACACGTCTATGGCTGCTACATTGACACTGTCAGCTATTAGGAACATGTATGGACAACTGTTCGTGTGGTGTTCTGGCATGTATATATGCCTACTTGATAAATACTGAGTTATCCATTCTGTGGAGTTTAGTTTGAATCCGACAAGAAAGGACGTATGAGAGAAAGAGTACGGTGTGTGTACAAACCAGCAAGAAAAAACACACAGGAGATAGAGTACAGCGTATGTACGACATGGGTACAATCTGACAAGACAGGACATATGAGAGGAACGGTGCAACAGGCGTACAGCTCGTGTGTAACTACAACAGTCAGTATCACTTCAATTCTGTCAGTGCCAGAAAGTCGTTGACGATGTCACAGGACAGTAACAACAATCATTGCTGGTCTCAATCCACAGGACAGTAACAACAACCATTGCTGGTCTCAATCCACAGGACAGTAACAACAATCATTGCTGGTCTCCATTAACAGGACAGTAACAACAATCATTGCTGGTCTCAATCCACAGGACAATAACAACAACCATCGCTGGTCTCAATCCACAGGACAGTAACAACAATCATTGCTGGTCTCAATCCACAGGGATCAAAATGACAAAACTTTCAGAAACAAACATGTTTCTTTTTTTTTTTTTTTTAAAGTAATTAAATATGCTATGGCCCTGGTAAGATGTATAAAGGAACATAACAGATTGTTTAGTAAACATTAGTAATATCTAGTGAGGCAACGTGCTTTGGCACTAATAATGTTAATGCATCTACTGTGGGAGGGGGGGGGGGGGTTAGGTCATCAATGGATATGCCCTTATGTTGTGATGTCGATTCTGTAATCAGTAGTCACTGCCAAAAGAGGGTGCTAAAATGTTACATAGAACCTGTTCTGCTGTATGGTAGGGAATCTTGGAATGTCAGTGAAGAAATAAGGAAGAATTTGGAAGCAACAGAGATGTGGTTTCTGAGACAAATGTTACGAAAACCTTGGACAGTCCGAGTAACTAACAACGATTGCTTGGAAGAGGCTAATGAAAGTAGATCTCTACATACAACAATAAGAAACAAACACTGTTCTTTGGCCACGTAATGATAAAAGAGACATTGGGGAGATCGTGACAACTGCAAAGATCAGTGGGAAAACGAGAAGAGGCAGACCAAGAGATGATGCTGGATAGGCTAAAACGATGGCATGGAGAGATATCATCAAGAGAGTTGTTCCATGCAACCAGGAATCGTGGCCTGTGGAGGCGCATGAGCGCCTATATCAAGCGCCTATATCAGGTGGCAAGGCACATGATGATGAATCAATGCCAGACACGGACATTCCTAGGAAAACACGAACGAAGAATTAAATATGTGACATGAGACGTTTAAACAAAAATACGGCGGGAAAAAAAAATAAAGAGACAAGAGTCACCATTGAAGAGCTATGAGCAATGGTCGGCACAGCACCGGTCAATGATTTCACAGAACATCAAAGTTTGGTCATCTGGTCAGAATCAAATAAAATCAGCCAGCTGTCAGAGGGCACTGCATGAGAACATCCGGCTATAAGGCGAGAGGCCGACCAAGAAAATGAGATGCAAGGATGGAGTATAAGAGACACTACAGAAATACAATATGACAATAACACAAGCTACAGATATGAAACTACATCTAACTTCTCTCTACAACCTTTGACAGATATGAAACTACATCTAACTTCTCTCTACAACCTTTGACAGATATGAAACTACATCTAACTTCTCTCTACAACCTTTGACAGATATGAAACTACATCTAACTTCTCTCTACAACCTTTGACAGATATGAAACTACATCTAACGTCTCTCTGCAACCTTTGACATATATGAAACTACATCTAACTTCTCTCTGCAACCTTTGACAGATATGAAACTACATCTAACTTCTCTCTGCAACCTTTGACAGATATGAAACTACATCTAACGTCTCTCTGCAACCTTTGACAGATATGAAACTACATCTAACTTCTCTCTGCAACCTTTGACAGATATGAAACTACATCTAACTTCTCTCTACAACCTTTGACAGATATGAAACTACATCTAACTTCTCTCTGCAACCTTTGACAGATATGAAACTACATCTAACGTCTCTCTGCAACCTTTGACAGATATGAAACTACATCTAACGTCTCTCTGCAACCTTTGACAGATATGAAACTACATCTAACTTCTCTCTGCAACCTTTGACAGATATGAAACTACATCTAACGTCTCTCTGCAACCTTTGACAGATATGAAACTACATCTAACGTCTCTCTGCAACCTTTGACAGATATGAAACTACATCTAACTTCTCTCTGCAACCTTTGACAGATATGAAACTACATCTAACTTCTCTCTGCAACCTTTGACAGATATGAAACTACATCTAACTTCTCTCTGCAACCTTTGACAGATATGAAACTACATCTAACTTCTCTCTGCAACCTTTGACAGATATGAAACTACATCTAACTTCTCTCTGCAACCTTTGACAGATATGAAACTACATCTAACGTCTCTCTGCAACCTTTGACAGATATGAAACTACATCTAACTTCTCTCTACAACCTTTGACAGATATGAAACTACATCCAACTTCTCTCTGCAACTCGTGACGGCAGAAGAAGACAAACAAAAGAAGAAGTTGGAGAAGAGTCAGATTTACTGTATAGAAACATGAAAGCCACTGTCATTCCAGTGTAAAAAAGATTGGCTTGAGTTGCAGTAAAATCATCTTTTAAATAAATTTAATCTCTTGTAGTTTTAAATTCTGCTGATTATATAGCAAAAATCAGATCAGCAAAATCTTGCAGGACTTCTATGCGACGTCAAAGGGTCTCATTTGCTACTTCTATTAAAAGAATCAGTTTAAAAAAAAAAGTAAATAAAGGACCTTTTTTTCCACGCCTTCAGTCGTATTGGGTATATAGGGCTAGACCTATATTTGATAGACCAAACGGCACATGGTTGGTGATGATGTCAGCATCACTCCGCCGACCACCTTTACTTCCTAGGACTGTACCTAGTACCCACTCAAGGCTAGGTCTACCTGGAAGCCAAGGACAGTTTTTGAAAAAATGCCGGCCCCCGTCAGGACCCGAACCCTCGACCTTCAAGCGTCTAGCCGCTCAACCACGGTGGCTACCAACAGAAACAGTAGCAGCTGTTTAATAGTATTGTCACACATGAGCACAAGATGCTATTTAGTTTGTGTTCAATCACATCTGATGTAAATAAAAATCGTTTCGTGAGGTGAACAAGTTTGTTTCTTTCATATTCTCTTTAGATGTAGTTTTAGAAAATGACTTCATACAGTGCACATGGCATTTGTTTTAGTTTATATCATCTTTCATTGTATCATAGAATCGGGCGGGGCTACAATCGTCTGAAGTGGCGGAACTGACGGGCGAATAATGAGGCAGAATCGAGGGCGATTCCGGCACACCACTGCTGTTGGGAGAGGGAACACTTGGAGGCGGGCTCAAAGTGATTGACACCTGGTGATTAAAGTGAGGGGATGGTACAGAGGTCGTTGATGAGGCACGTCTGACAACGTGGTGGGCTGGTGTGTCTGGATTAGGCGTGGTTGAATTGTAACATTGTGAAACTCCGGCAGCAGTTGGCTGAAACTGTAACGAACTGCAGTCCTTGAACTTGGTCTCCATGGAGATGGAACATGGTGATCTAGGAGAAAGGCTGACTTGGGGAGAAGATAGAGACACCGGGCTCAGGGGAGAGTCTGGTTTTATCTGGGCAATATGGTCCCCATCACAGCTGCTGAGGTAGCTGTCCACTCCATCGGTTTGTTCAGTTTTGAGGTAGCTGGTGATAAAAGAATCAAGGAGGAACTCGTTGAAATTCGCCGTGTTGATGATGACATTGCTAACTCCGGTCCGTGATAGCACGCCAGGTCCATCCTCGTTTGGTTTAGAGTTGTCAGAAGAGACCACTGAGTTGAGATTTGGGTCACCGCTGTATGTCCGTTGAAAGAAATGTTTTCCTGTCTGCCAGGCAATAACGGGAGAAGAACTTATATCTCCATAACTCTTTGCCGCGTGGTCATTCCTGGACATTTCTAGGTTACAGTTGGGAACTTCCTGAATGTAACTTGCTGACATCTTAGGACTCAGCTGACCATTGGAGCAAATCGAATCTGGGCATAAGGAGTTTACGCCGGAGTGTGAGGCTACAAAAATGTCATCATTGCTGCAGGAGAAGGAACTGGTGTTGTTGCTTGAGAAAGACGTACTTGGTGTCAGCTGGGTGAAAAAGGAAGAACTGGCACCCCCAGATGAAGTCATGACAATCGGCGTCGGTGACATGGCGTTAAACAAACTAGTCGGGGACAAGTCCGGCGGGGAAGACTCCATGGAGTGATCTGAGAAATCTGGTTCCGTGGGCAGCAGGGAAGAGATTTCGTGTACCGGCAGCTCTTCTAGCTCCGGAATGGCGGTAACGTTTTGTTCTGCATGATAAACTGCCTGGGCAGCTGCACTTGGTAGCTGGCTAGTAATGCTTGTACACGCTTCTTGACGTTGGAAGAACTGCTGAGTGAATACGCCTGGGCTCAGAGCTTCCATTTGGTTCTGGTGTGTGCGTGAGCCCAAGGGCGATGACATGACCTGAGTTTGACGACGTGAAGGGTGTACATACTTCACATTTAATCCCAGCAAGGTCACTAGTCTGTTCCTGGTGGGCTCGTCGCTGGACGCAGTGGGGCACTGACCGTTAAGGATGTGTTCTAGACAAAACTTGCTGAAGACTGCCTCTTTGTGTCTAAGATAAGTGACATCGTTTCTTAGCTGCTGGTTTTCATCTCTGACAACTCGATATTTCTGGAACACAACAATATAATCAGTCATTTTATATATCTGATAGACAAATATGTTAAGTACCTGGGTGAGATGGAAGATGTGTCAAAGAGGTTAAATGTAGAATAGCTCAAGCAAAGACAACATTTTAGAAAGTTAAGAATATTTCAAGCAATCTTTTTCTTGGAAATTGAGACCAGAAAGATAATTATAAAAATGTATACACAACTTCTATCCTGATATACGGAAGTGAATCGGGGACATTTGGTAGATTCGTGAAAAAATGTTTGGAAGCTGAGGAGATGTGGTTTTATAGACGATTGATGAGAATACCCTGGACAGATTATTTGAAAAAAAAAAAAACCGGACTTGCTTAGAGAACTCATTGCCCACAGCAAAAACAAACAATCTACATTCTTTGGTCATGTGACGAGAAGGAGAAAACTGGCGCATATCGTGACAGTGGGAAAGTTGGAGGGGAAGAGATGCATAGGGAGACAGAGAGAACTTATGCTGGACACTCTGACAGCATGGCCTGGAGGATCATCCGTGTTAAAGTTGACTGAAAGTACACGAGACAGGGCTTGGACTTAGAGAAGACAAAAACAAATGACAAACTTATCTAAGATATTACACACACACTCATACAGACACGCACATACGCACCCACGCACGCATGCATACGCACGCACGCATGCAAGCACATATACACAAGCACACACGCTCGCGCGCCCGCACACACACACACACACCGCGGGAGAGAATCATTCACACTTTAAAAAAAAAATCACAGAGCCACCGGTTGCCTAACAAGCATGTTGTCTAGGTGACTAATCAGAAATGTTTCCCTCCAAGTTGGAATGCATTCGCCTCAGGGGTAAGGAACTAAGAGTCTGCACAGAAATAAGGCAGATCTGTAAATCAGATGTGCACCTAAGGTCAAGTTCTGGAACAAAATCAAAATCCAGAAGTGGACGAACAACCAGAACTGTTCGCCAGAGTTTACAGCGGCTGAACGCCAAGAAGAAGAATAAAAACAAAATATGAACCGCCTTTCCAAGTTGACGCAGCCTAAAACAGGTACGAGGAAGATGTCACGGGAAGTAAAGATGGTCTGTGATGCTAACACTGTCATGCACCGAGTAGCCAAAAGTCTACACAAACTGAGGTAGCACAATAGGACCGATGCCTGAAATCACAAGGCTGGAAAAAGCTTCGGGTACCAACCCGAATAGGGGAGAACAACGGACAGACAGGTCCTAATATTACATTAGAGGACAATGAAGGTTGAATTAGGAATCCACATCGCAGCTCTCGGGGCACTCCTATATTCTGCTCATCTTCTGCAGCAAGCGAAGATGCCACCAGTAACTGTTTGACTGCATGTCTAGATGCACACACCCGAGCCAGGTGTATGGACTCCTTTAGGATATCCGCTGCCTCTTAGGAAGTGAGCAGGCAGATAGACTGGCCGGTTCTGCGTCACTTGATGGTGAATTGATGTATGACAATCTAGTCGTTGTGAGGGCCCTCTGGGAACAAGTGAACAGTGCGGAGGCGCAAATAGATCATTACGGAGAATTAGGCTGCGAGGAGTTACCAGGGGATCTGGCCGACGTTCAGAACTCAAGGGAGAGGCGAGACTGATATACAATCAGTCAGTTGCTGGTGCTTTCGGAATTGGAACTCTTCGTTTGCTGCTCAAGATGGGGACGGAGCGCCTATGATGCCAGTTCTTAATTCAACATTCAAAATTTCTGCCTCTTCCCCAGCAGGATTGAAATACTAGGGTGACGGTTACCTTTCTGCACTGAAAAAATATTTTCTATGGATTATCAGGTGTTGAGATGAACAGACAGATCTCTCATTGTGCTCTCCCGGGCCCATTTGTGGAGAGTGGGACAGACATACTGCCCGCCCACCAACAAGCAGGAAATAAAAGACACCTAATTAGAGGCGTCTCCTTCGAAGTCAGAGTACATCTGACTGAGAGGCAAGGAACCAACAGTCTGCATAGAAATAAGCCAGATATTAAAAAACGGATGTGCCGGTGAAACTCATATTCTGGAACACGACTTGGTTCACAAGTGGACAAACTACCAGAACTTGCTACTAGAGTTTACAACCGGTGAACCTAAAGAAGAGGTAGACGCATAATAACGATCAAAAATTCCAACCGCATTTTATCGTGGAAGCTACTCAACGAAACATGACAAACAATGTGACGATGCGATAAAAGTATGAACTGCCGTATCTGAACATCCTTTGACTAGAATGACAATCAAACTGGTAAATACTGACCACCACGTATAGATGCTAACGTAAGGGGTAGATAGAGTAAGACATACTAGATAACATTACCAAGCTGTTGCTACCAAACGACGGCGTCTAACCGCATTAACAAGTGAACTTCAAAGCGCAGCACTGCTGCATTTCATAGAACTGACACGACACACTTCATCTGCTGTATTTCATAGAACTGACACGACACACTCGATCTGCTGCATTTCATAGAACTGACACGACACACTCGATCTGCTGTATTTCATAGAACTGACACGACACACTCGATCTGCTGTATTTCATAGAACTGACACGACACACTCGATCTGCTGTATTTCATAGAACTGACACGACACACTTGATCTGCTGTATTTCATAGAACTGACACGACACACTCGATCTGCTGCATTTCATAGAACTGACACGACACACTTGATCTGCTGTATTTCATAGAACTGACACGACACACTCGATCTGCTGCATTTCATAGAACTGACACGACACACTTGATCTGCTGTATTTCATAGAACTGACACGACACACTCGATCTGCTGCATTTCATAGAACTGACACGACACACTTGATCTGCTGTATTTCATAAAACTGACACGACACACTCGATCTGCTGCATTTCATAGAACTGACACGACACACTTGATCTGCTGTATTTCATAGAACTGACACGACACACTCGATCTGCTGCATTTCATAGAACTGACACGACACACTTGATCTGCTGTATTTCATAGAACTGACACGACACACTCGATCTGCTGCATTTCATAGAACTGACACGACACACTTGATCTGCTGTATTTCATAGAACTGACACGACACACTCGATCTGCTGTATTTCATAGAACTGACACGACACACTTGATCTGCTGTATTTCATAGAACTGACACGACACACTCGATCTGCTGTATTTCATAGAACTGACACGACACACTCGATCTGCTGTATTTCATAGAACTGACACGACACACTCGATCTGCTGCATTTCATAGAACTGACACGACACACTCGATCTGCTGTATTTCATAGAACTGACACGACACACTTGATCTGCTGTATTTCATAGAACTGACTCGACACACTTGATCTGCTGTATTTCATAGAACTGACACGACACACTCGATCTGCTGCATTTCATAGAACTGACACGACACACTTGATCTGCTGTATTTCATAGAACTGACACGACACACTCGATCTGCTGCATTTCATAGAACTGACACGACACACTTGATCTGCTGTATTTCATAAAACTGACACGACACACTCGATCTGCTGCATTTCATAGAACTGACACGACACACTTGATCTGCTGTATTTCATAGAACTGACACGACACACTCGATCTGCTGCATTTCATAGAACTGACACGACACACTTGATCTGCTGTATTTCATAGAACTGACACGACACACTCGATCTGCTTCATTTCATAGAACTGACACGACACACTTGATCTGCTGTATTTCATAGAACTGACACGACACACTCGATCTGCTGTATTTCATAGAACTACACGACACACTTGATCTGCTGTATTTCATAGAACTGACACGACACACTCGATCTGCTGCATTTCATAGAACTGACACGACACACTTGATCTGCTGTATTTCATAGAACTGACACGACACACTCGATCTGCTGTATTTCATAGAACTGACACGACACACTCGATCTGCTGTATTTCATAGAACTGACACGACACACTTGATCTGCTGTATTTCATAGAACTGACTCGACACACTTGATCTGCTGTATTTCATAGAACTGACACGACACACTTGATCTGCTGTATTTCATAGAACTGACACGACACACTTGATCTGCTGTATTTCATAGAACTGACACGACACACTTGATCTGCTGCATTTCATAGAACTGACACGACACACTCGATCTGATGCAATTCATAGAACTGACACGACACACTCGATCTGCTGCATTTCATAGAACTGACACGACACACTTGATCTGCTGCATTTCATAGAACTGACACGACACACTTGATCTGCTGCATTTCATAGAATTGACACGACACACTTGATCTGCTGCATTTCATAGAACTGACACGACACACTTGATCTGCTGCATTTCATAGAACTGACACGACACACTCGATCTGCTGCATTTCATAGAACTGACACGACACACTTCATCTGCTGCATTTCATAGAACTGACACGACACACTCGATTTGCTGTATTTCATAGAACTGACACGACACACTCGATCTGCTGTATTTCATAGAACTGACACGACACACTTCATCTGCTGCATTTCATAGAACTGACACGACACACTCGATCTGCTGTATTTCATAGAACTGACACGACACACTCGATCTGATGCAATTCATAGAACTGACACGACACACTTGATCTGCTGCATTTCACTGAACTGACACGACACACTTGATCTGCTGCATTTCACTGAACTGACACGACACACTTGATCTGCTGCATTTCATAGAACTGACACGACACACTTCATCTGCTGCATTTCATAGAACTGACACGACACACTCGATCTGCTGTATTTCATAGAACTGACTTACTTCTGCGTCACTTAACGTCTTCATCTTCCTTTTCTCGCGACATTTCTTGGCTGCACGCCTGTTCTGAGCTTTTCGTCTCTCCCGCTTTGCTTGCTCCTCTTCTGTCAACTGAGGATTAAATATATACGTGCATACAGCCTGGTGGATTAAACAAAGATATCCATATAGATTGGAAGCTTAAATGGTTAACTAAACACAAATAGTTATTACATGGTTAAAGAAACGCATGTGCAGCTTAGATGATTAAATAAACACATGTTCAGCTTAGAGGATTAAATAAAAACATGTACAGCTTAGAGGATTAAATAAACACATGTACCGCTTAGAAGATTAAATAAACACATGTACAGCTTTGAGGATTAAATAAACGCATGTAAAGCTTAGAAGATTAAATAAACGCATGTAAAGCTTAGAGGATTAAAAAAACGCATGTAAAGCTTAGAAGATTAAATAAACGCATGTAAAGCTTAGAGGATTAAAAAAACGCATGTAAAGCTTAGAAGATTAAATAAACACATGTACAGCTTTGAGGATTAAATAAACGCATGTCCAGCTTAGAGGATTAAATAAACACATGTACAGCTTAGAGGATTAAATAAACACATGTACAGCTTAGAGGATTAAATAAACACATGTACAGCTCAGAGGATTAAATAAACACATGTACAGCTTAGAGGATTAAAAAAAAAACACGTACAGCTTAGAGGATTAAATAAACAGATGTTACTGCTTAGAGGATCACGTAAAAACACCTTACAGCCTAGATGATACAATAAACACACGTACAGTTTAGAGAATTAAATAAACACATGTACAGCTTTGAGAAGGGGTTTTTTGAATTCCCCCCCCCCCCCCCCCCCCCCCCCCCCCCCCCCCCCCCAAGCCCCCCCCCCCCTTGACCCTTCTTCCCCTTCTTTCTTGTCGAGCTAAAGAAAAATTCGCAGCACAGCTCCCCCTAACGCGGTTAAATACTAAGGACAAGAAGGGAAAACAGTGCACATTTAGTGTTTAGTTGTCTTGAATGCGATGAATGAATCTGTTAGGATGAATTTTTAATTACTGCCGTGGCACCCCAGGGTGTCGCGGCACCCAGTTTGAGCACCACTGGCCTAGAGGATCAAATAAACAAACTTCCAGCTTAGAGGATTAAATAAAGACATACATATAGCTGAGAGGATTAACTTCACATATATAGTGTGTCGAGTATTATTTGAAGACAGTGTCTGGAGGATTAAATAGACACGTATAGTGTTAAGAAGATTAGATTCAGATAAATCATATTTAGGGGATTAATCAAGACAAATAATGACTATAGGATTAAATCAAGACAAATAATGTCTATAGGATTAAATCAAGACAAATAATGACTATAGAATTAAATATAGACAAATAATATCTATAGGATTAAATCAAGACAAATAATATCTACAGGATTAAATCAAGACAAATAATGTCTATAGGATTAAATTAAGACAATTAATGTCTATAGGATTAAATCAAGACAAATAATGTCTATAGGATTAAATCAAGACAAATAATATCTATAGGATTAAATTAAGACAATTAATGTCTATAGGATTAAATTAAGACAAATAATGTCTATAGGATTAAATCAAGGATAGGATTAAATTAAGACAAATAATCTATAGGATCTATAATAATGATTAAATCAAGACAAATAATGTCTATAGGATTAAATCAAGACAAATAATGTCTATAGGATTAAATCAAGACAAATAATGTCTATAGGATTAAATCAAGACAAATAATGTCTATAGGATTAAATCAAGACAAATAATGTCTATAGGATTAAATCAAGACAAATAATGTCATAGTCTATAGATTAAATCAAGACAAATAATGTCTATAGGATTAAATCAAGACAAATAATATCTATAGGATTAAATCAAGACAAATAATGTCTATAGGATTAAATCAAGACAAATAATGTCTATAGGATTAAATCAAGACAAATAATGTCTATAGGATTAAATCAAGACAAATAATGTCTATAGGATTAAATCAAGACAAATAATGTCTATAGAATTAAATCAAGACAAATAATGTCTATAGGATTAAATCAAGACAAATAATATCTATAGGATTAAATTAAGACAATTAATGTCTATAGGATTAAATCAAGACAAATAATGTCTATAGGATTAAATCAAGACAAATAATGTCAATAGGATTAAATCAAGACAAATAATGTCTATAGGATTAAATCAAGACAAATAATATCTACAGGATTAAATCAAGACAAATAATGTCTATAGGATTAAATCAAGACAAATAATATCTATAGGATTAAATCAAGACAAATAATGTCTATAGGATTAAATCAAGACAAATAATGTCTATAGGATTAAATCAAGACAAATAATTTGAGCTTAGGTCAAAGCGGTGTACTGCATGGTTTAGTAGGCGACCTCAATGATGAACCAAACAACAGTGTATACAAGAATGAGTGCTCAGTGTCAGTAATCTTCTGTAGAAGGTAAACAAGGTCTTTGTTGAGTGTCAAGTACTCGTGAGGCTAGACGCTCGCGTGTGGATCGGAAGGTCGTGGGTTTGCTCCCCGGCAAAGTCGGACTTTTTTCAAAAATGAACTTGACTCCCAGGTCGACTAAGTCTTGAGTGGGTACCGGGCGAAGTCCCGGGAAGTAAAGGCGGCCGGCGTGATGTTGACCACATCACCCATCTTGTGCTAATCATCTATAAAAATATATGTCTAGCCTTACATGCCCAATAGCCTAAAGGTGTGGAAGAGGGACCTTTACTGTTTTTTGTCAAGTACTCGTATTAAAACAGCTGATAGCTGAATCACTAGCACATAAATTAGCTGTGGTATCCCATCCCTCCCGCCCCCCCCCCTCTCTCTCTGTCTTTCTCCGCCACCACCCCCCCCCCCACATACCCATCCGTCCAGCTATCCATCCATTCGTCTGTGCGTCTGTCTGTCGCTGTGTCTGCCCGTTTATCACAAACACGCATTATTTCACCTATAAACAGCGTGAGTACAGCCCACTAGGCTAAATCTGAACACTGTACCTCATAAGATCTGGGCTCCGTCGAGTTGATTTCGATGTCCGGCTCTCCCTTCTCCAGGCGTTTGCTCAGAATCCGCAAGCGGAGCTCTTCCTTCAGCAAGGGAGTCAGCTGGTTGGTTCTCTCCGTCTCCTGCCGGGCCCTCTCCAGCCGGGGGTCGGGAATGTGGGAGACGAAGGCGTTGCTAGGCAGGTTGGCGCTGAGCATTTCCATGGTGGTGTTGTCGAAGGCGTCTGGGTCGTGCTTGGAAGCCATGTTCGCTTCAGCTGTCAGTCAACCTGGCAACAGTGAAAGAGACAAAGCTGCATTGAAAGTAGTCACAATTGTATCAGTTGTTATCTCAATGGTAACATTAGCAAAAGGCAAAATGTGAAGGAACATTGTCGGCGCCTTCAGGCATATTGGGCATATAGGGCTAAACCTATAGTTTCTAGACCAGTCGGCACTAGGTGGGTGATGTCGTCTTTACTTCCCATGACTTTACCTGACATCTATTTAAGGCTAGGTCGACATGGAAGCCACGGTCTTTTTATGAGGCGGTGGGTGGGGGGGGGCGGTGTTGTCTGGCTTCCTTACGACCTGAACCCACGACCTTCGGATCCACAGGTAAGGGTTTAGCCGCTACACCATGGCGGCTCCCGGGTAAAACTTGCTGCAAATGAACTATGAGCTGTCAGCAGATTGATGAGAACTGATGTAGAGGCTGCACAGATGGGGTTTCACAAATAAAGTACGGGACCTCTTTCACGCCAATGGCACACTGGGCTTGTAATGTTAGGCTCTTATCTTTACGGACCAATCAGCAGTCGACGGGTTATGTGGTCAACATCACACTGACAGCCTTTGCTTTCCATGATTTTACTTTGGTGACTATGTTAAGCTGGGCCAACCCGAGGTAAAAAAAAAAAAAACACTCACACGACGCGGACTTTAACCCAAGACTTTTGTTCTAAAGGCGGCCCGTCTAGCCACTACGCCATCACGGCTCAAAATATGAAAGAAAAACAGTAAACTTTAAGTCTGGAGGATTAACTTCACTGCACCTTGTTATCTTATATAGCTTGGTCTCTCTCAGCAGAACGGCTAGCCTTGTGCCTAGCACAGGCTCAATGGTTCTAGCAACGATCCTCATGCATCTCCGAGAAACTGTACCTGTGAACTCAACCTAAAGCCTACGAATGTCAGGGTACGAACCACACGGCTTGACCAGGTAGCCACAGAAACCCTTTGTGTGGAAACATTAGAGCGCCATAGACAAGTTCACATCCATCTATAGCTTTCGTGATAGAAATTAACCACCTCTCTCCGCACCGCAGAGAGACAGAGAGAAAAAGGGAGAGGAAAGAGAAGAGACGAGAAGAGAAGAGAGAAGAAGAGGGGAGAAGAGAAGAGAAGAGAAGAGAAGAGAAGAGAAGAAAAGAGAAGAGAAGAGAAGAGAAGAGAAGAGAAGAGAAGAGAAGAGAAGAGAAGAGAAGAGAAGAGAAGAGAAGAGAAGAGAAGAGAAGAGAAGAGAAGAGAAGAGAAGAGAAGAGAAGAGAAGAGAAGAGAAGAGAAGAGAAGAGAAGATACAACAAGAGACGAGAAGAGAAGAGACGAGAAGTGAAAAGTAGAGAAGTGAAGAGAAGAGAATATATAAGAACAGAAGAGACGAGAAGAGAAGAGACGAAAAGGGAAGAGACGAAAAGAGAAGAGACAAAAAGAGAAGAGACGAGAAGGGACGAGAAGACAGACAGATGGTTACATAGATCACAAGACATCCACAATCTACTGATTCATCATTTCAAGAAATGATGATGCTTGTGCCTTGACTTCAAGTAATCTGAATATGGAGGACAGTGCAGCAAATCAAGGGACATTCTATCTGGAGACACAGGCCTCCACTCTGATATGTTTTTCTCACTGACACTGCCATAGATGATGCAATTAGCATCACGTGGGCTGCTTTTACTTCCCAAGTCACCATCTGGTGCCTATTTGCACTGGGTCGACTTGGCAGCCATGATCAGTACGTATGGTGCTCTTGTCTGGTTTCGTTTTTCATGAAGTTTAGTCAAAGTAAGCCATCATTTGATTTGCGTCATCTCACTTCTTCTAAAGTATTCACTATGTCAGCCCGGCCCCTTGCTCTCTGTTAACCTCCACAGCAGCACTGACCACAAGTCTTTCAGCGTGTTCTTTTTTCTTACATTTGCATACCCTACAACACGAATGAATTTAGAATAAAGAACTACAAGCACTTCATGTCAAAAGAGGTGTCGCCAAACTTGAAAGCTACACAGGTAGTCAAAGAAGAATAGTAAACTGATACAGAACTGGTGTTATTAGTCGCCACACGCTGAGGCATATAATGAAGGTGGGGTCCGAGTGCTTATGGACTTATCCAATGTTCAGTAAGGACAATATGTCGATTAACAAACTAACTAACTAACTAACTAACTAACTAACTAACTAACTAACTAACTAACTAACTAACTAACTAACTAACTAACTAACTAACTAACTAACTAACTAATTACCTAACTCACTAAGTAACTAACTAGCTATCTAACTAACTAACTAATTAACTAACTAACTAACTAACTAACTAACTAACTAACTAACTAACTAACTAACTATTAACTAACTAACTAACTAACCAAATACCTAACTCACTAAGTAACTAACTAACTATCTAACTAATTAACTAACTAAATAACTAACTAACTAACTAACTAACTAACTAACTAACTAACTAACTAACTAACTAACTAACTAACTAACTAACTAACTAACTAACTAACTAACTAACTAACTAACTAACTAACTAACTAACTAACTAACTACCTAGCTAACTAACTAACTAACTAGCTAACTAACTAACTAACTAGCTAGCTAACTAACTAACTAACTAACTAACTAACTAACTAACTAACTAGTTAACTAACTAACTAACTGGCTAGCTAACTAACAAACTAACTAGTTAACTAACTAACTAATTACCTAACTAACTAACTAACTAACTAACTAACTAACTAACTAACTAACTAACTAACTAACTAACTAACTAACTAACTAACTAACTAACTAACTAACTAACTAACTAACTAAATAACTAGCTAGCTAACTAACTAACTAACTAACTAACTAACTAACTAACTAACTAACTAATTAACTAACTAATTAGCTAACTAACTAACTAACTAACTAACTAACTAACTAACTAACTAACTAACTAACTAACTAACTAACTAACTAACTAACTAACTAACTAACTAACTAACTAACTAGCTAACTAGCTAGCTAACTAACTAACTAACTAACTAATTAACTAACTAACTAACTAACTAACTAACTAACTAGCTAGCTAACTAACTAACTAGCTAACTAACTAGCTAACTAACTAACTAACTAACTAACTAACTAACTAACTAACTAACTAACTAACTAACTAACTAACTAACTAACTAACTAGCTAACTAGCTAACTAACTAACTAAATAACTAAATAACTAACTAACTAACTAATTAACTAACTACATACCTAACAAATGAATCTGATTTTTGTCAGCCGTGCACGACTCAGAATCCCCGCCCACACCCTTTTTTTTCAAGCCCAGCCCATCTCTATCGCAGTGTTTCCCAAACTTCGGGGCGGGGGGCACCACCCTCTTCTCAAATAAAGATCCACTCAGCCGCCTCTGCCGAGAAATATCATCATCATGTGCAATGTCAATAAGCATAGGCGGTCATGATTCGCCATGATACTTCATTAGCGGAATTAGTGATCAAGTCAGTGCTCTTGATCCGCACTATGAATGTGATTGAGCTATCGAGACATTCATATCTTTGCTTCCCCATGCACTCTGTCCATTAATCCGGCCAGTTATCACCCACTGCTCGAGTCTATCTCTTGCCTTAAAGTATACCTTATGTTATCGAACCAATGGAAGATGCAATGAAATTGTGATATCGGCTTACTTCCGAGAACATGCTCTGGTCTGTAATTGTGATCTTTTCACCAGTTCAATCTCATATTTTGTTTTGAGAATGTCTTTGGCGTTTTTGAAACCTGAGACAGATGGGGCTGCCTGAGGTTTCTGGTAGCCTTCCTGAGTTCATCGGCATTTCCAATCTTAGAGATAGCACAATAGGCTCTAATTCACTGCTGAACTAGTTTTGTTCTGGATACTTTTTATTTCACAAATGATGCTGTCCTGTTTGGAGTATGAAATAAATGGCCTGGTTGGTGCGAGGGATGGGGGCAGGGGCGGGGGTGGTGTGCTGATTTTGCGTCCGTGAAAATTACAGCCTTTAATTAGTGACACTCTGCTATTGAGACTTGTCAGTTGAAAGCAGGGTTGCTATCTCTGCTCTATAGTTGGTGCATGCTTTCTGTGCCACAAGTGAGGGTGTGTCCATGTTGATTTAGAGAATGAAGTGTAGATCCATCCACCCAATTCATGTTTATTTTGTGGCTTTTTTAACAAAACCATTTGTGAACACAGGTGTCTAAATATTGGAAAGATAATGATTCCCGAGTAGATCAAGAGAAACAGCTCTTTGCTCTGACTCATTTTTTTTTTTTTTTTAGATTATTTTTAACACCTCCAGATCTATACTGGATGTCTGGGCGGTGAATCTATAGATGTGATATGAGAGCTTCACACATCATTACATCAGTTTTTATATTTGTATGTTGTGTCATAGTTATTCTTGCAAGAGGATTTATCATTTTGTTGTTGTTGTTGGAAGTGTGGTGTTTTATTTGTGGTTTTCTCTGGCATTGATGGTTCAGCAGATGGCTTGAGAGCCTGTTTGGCCCTTCAGTGTAAGTAAAGGTTGTGTACAGTCTAGGAAATCTAAGGGGCGCAGAGACAGCTGTTCAATTTCGGGCCAAGGAGCTCATTAATGCAGACACTAGACTAACTTATCCTTGGATGAGGAAATGCCACCTGGCCGCGATGTTAGGGCAGGAATAAAGAACACCCAGCCGCTTCTTCAGCTTGCTTGGTTCTAAACGTCTTAATGTTACCTTTCCCCTGGAGTAAACAAGCCAGACTGACAGGTTATTTAACTCCTATCCAACCGTTGGTGTCAAAAGTCTTTTTTTTTTTAATATTTAGAAAGTAACTGCTGATTGCAGGAGTGCAACCCCCCCTCCCCCTTAAGCCCTCCTAGTGTCACAAATAATGGAATATATTAAAATAAAACCTAAGAGAAACATATAATTAATGTTAATGAGAAGGATACGCCTGACTGGTTACAACATAATTTCTGAATTATTTTGATAATTAAAAAATCACTTAATGTAGAGCTTTAGGGCAAAGCTAAATAAGTTCCAGTGGACCAAGTGGTGAAGAAAAAACGCTGGCGTTGAACAGGACACACGTTGAGAAAACCCGAGAACAAAATGACTAGAATGTCTTTGCACTGGAACCCACAAGAGCATATAAATTTAGGGTTGATGACCTTTGCTTCATTGGGGGTTAGAAAACTAGCAAAAGAAGCAATCACTGCGATCTTAATCTGTTATAGTACATTTAAATGAGTTCGAACAGTTTATCACACGGTTTCTCCCTACTTCCCTCCCTCCCTTCTACCCTCCTTCCCTCTCCCGCTGCCTTATCTGTATTCTGCTGCCGAATTGACCAGCAGCTGACTTAGAACTCTACATGCTATGCCAGAATTATGAAACTACGTTCACAGCCGCTAAGCCACGAACATAAATTACAGCACCAAATTTTTCACATTCCGAAATCATCCCACGATTATCTTCGACAAACACTGGTACCGAAAAACTGCCTTTTTGACCCTAAATACACGTAACCGTCTTATCCCTGTTGACATATGTCGACTAATGACACAATTACTAATCCTGTAAAAGATAATCACTTGATAAACACATTGCATGACACTATTTGGAATGGTGTGTGCCGTGAATATCACAACCACGTGTTTTAATATTTCGTAGTCTTCTTATCGTGTGTCAACACCGGTCATTCGGTGTCCGCGTTGCCGCAGTAGCTTATCTAGACGGAGTCTTAACGCGTGCTGTGTATCTATCTGACACAGTCTCCCGTACAGCTGTATACACATCAACCATCGTCAACTACACACCGTGCTAATGGCCTGACCTAACCTCCTCACAAAGAATCAATACAGCGCCGTGTGCGGGCATTCTGCAAAGTCTGCCTCTGTTGTACAAACATTATTTATAATTTATTTGATTTTGGGAGTGTTGGTGGTGCAGTGGTTTAAACGTCTGCCTGCCAGCTATGTAGTCAAGGTTTTATATATCATCGAGGCGAATTTACCCAGTCTAAAATGAAACCAGGAAATGTCAAGGAAATAAAGGCGGCCTGGTGGGTCATAATGATCCCATAAAGCACCTAGTACCTACCAGTTGGTCTATTAAGAATGTTATTAGCACCAGTCTAGCCAGTATGTTTGAAGCAATGCAAATAGGGAATGGCACTGTATAACAGCAGGTTATATATACCAATACGCCTCAAGAAATGGGACTGGGAAGTTTAAATTACTTCTTTCACATTCAAGCTCTCTGTCGGTTGTTTAGATACTTTAATTGATTTTTCTGCATCATTCTTACTTTTAAAAATCAGCACAGCTGGATACATATTAGAAAGCTCTTTCCACCGGTTCCTCATTTACGTCTGTACGTCAATTCACAGCCGTGCTTGCATAGAGAAATTAAATAAACAATAATTATTAAAAAAAAGCGCAGTTAAACTTGCTGCTAAGAAGTCTGTGACGAGTTACTGCTTTAACTTATCTAAGTACTGGAAATAAAACACATAGAAACTATTTGTTTTGGTGTTCGGGGCAAAAAGGTCTCACCGAATAAGCATCAAATTGTAAGTTATTACTAATTATTATTTAAAATGGCCGCCAATACCCCAATAATTATATATATAAAATGAATACCGAGGACACTGTGGCTGGGACGCTCAGATACTGGCTGATGGTGTCTAGCAGGTTCCAATCGCTGGTATCACAGACTATTTTTTGTCTTCAAATGTTTCGTATGTCAGATACTACCACTACCCAAGAGGTAAGGAACCAAAAGTCTGCATGCAAATAAGTCAAACCTGTGAAACGGATGCACACGCAACACTCAGGTTTTGGAACAGGACTAGAGTCCAGAAGTGGACGAAAAACTAGAACTTTCTGCCGGAGTTTACAGCCGGTAAACGCGAAGAAGAAGAAGAAGAAGAAAAAAAAGACGAAGAACTGAAGAAGAAGAAGAAGAAGAGAAGAAGAAGAGAAGAAGAAGAAGAAGAAGAAGAAGAAGAAGAAGAAGAAGAAGAAGAAGAAGAAGAAGAAGAAGAAGAAGAAGAAGAAGAAGAAGAAGAAGAAGAAGAAGAAGAAGAAGAAGAAGAAGAAGAAAAAGAAAAAAGAAGAAAAAGAAGAAAAAAGAAAAAGAAGAAGAAGAAGAAGAAGAAGAAGAAGAAGAAGAAGAAGAAGAAGAAGAGAAGAAGAAGAAGAAGAAGAAGAAGAAGAAGAAGAAGAAGAAGAAGAAGAAGAAGCGAAAAAGAGTAGCCGTAGTAACGATAACATTATTCGTCAAATGTGAGTAAAGGCAACATTGTTGTAGGGTGCAGCAGCTGGACAATAAACAGGCAACTTTAGAATCGCACTGAGCCGTAGGGAATAGACAGTATTTCACGGAAACAAAAACAAATACTGTGGTTCTGGAAAGACTAAGAATGAAAAAAGAATTACTGAAATAAATAATGATTATAAAAAGAGAGACAACTGAACTATTCGGGCTACATTAAAAGACATAATACTCTTTTAAAAACCATGCAGATGAGGAATGGCGAAGGCAAGGCAACTAAATGAAGACATCGATATAAGTTGGAGGATGACATAAAGAGATGAACAAACAGCAGTCCCAGAGAGTGTACAATCACTCAGGCAGTCCCAGAGAGTGTACAATCACTCAGGCAGTCCCAGAGAGTGTACAATCACTCAGGCAGTCCCAGAGAGTGTACAATCACTCAGGCAGTCCCAGAGAGTGTACAATCACTCAGGCAGTCCCAGAGAGTTTACAGTCACTCAGGCAGTCCCAGAAAGTGTACAATCACTCAGGCAGTCCCAGAGAGTGTACAATCCCTCAGGCAGTCCCAGAGAGTTTACAATCACTCAGGCAGTCCAAGAGAGTGTACAATCACTCAGGCAGTCCAAGAGAGTGTGCAATCACTCAGGCAGTCCCAGAGAGTGTACAATCACTCAGGCAGTCCAAGAGAGTGTACAATCACTCAGGCAGTCCAAGAGAGTGTACAATCACTCAGGCAGTCCAAGAGAGTGTACAATCACTCAGGCAGTCCAAGAGAGTGTGCAATCACTCAGGCAGTCCCAGAGAGTTTACAATCACTCAGGCAGTCCCAGAGAGTGTGCAATCACTCAGGCAGTCCCAGAGAGTGTACAATCACTCAGGCAGTCCCAGAGAGTGTACAATCACTCAGGCAGTCCCAGAGAGTGTACAATCACTCAGGCAGTCCCAGAGAGTGTACAATCACTCAGACAGTCCCAGAGAGTGTACAATCACTCAGGCAGTCTCAGAGAGTGTACAATCACTCAGGCATTCCCAGAGAGTGTACAATCACTCAGGCATTCCCAGAGAGTGTACAATCACTCAGGCATTCCCAGAGAGTCTACAATCACTCAGGCAGTCCCAGAGAGTGTACAATCACTCAGGCAGTCCCAGAGAGTGTACAATCACTCAGGCATTCCCAGAGAGTGTACAATCACTCAGGCAGTCTCAGAGAGTGTACAATCACTCAGGCAGTCCCAGAGAGTGTACAATCACTCAGGCAGTCCCAGAGAGTGTACAATCACTCAGGCAGTCTCAGAGAGTGTACAATCACTCAGGCAGTCCCAGAGAGTGTACAATCACTCAGGCAGTCCCAGAGAGTGTACAATCACTCAGGCAGTCCCAGAGAGTGTACAATCACTCAGGCAGTCCCAGAGAGTGTACAATCACTCAGGCAGTCCCAGAGAGTGTACAATCACTCAGCTCTCAAGGCTCTCAACCTTTCAGCAATGACTTTTTCTCCCCCTTGCTGATTTCTCTCCTCTACGCAACACGCTCCACAGAATGTTGTTGCCTACGAATCTACCTCCTTAGGAACACTGGTATCAGGTGGAGAGTCGGCACAGAACCAATATTGAACTGTATATGTAGACAACAAATAAAATGGTTTGGCCATGTGACAAGATTATCATCAGACAGGGCACCACCGACAGCATTGTTATACAAATACAACGATAACAGACTCAGAAGTCGTCCACACAGGTTATGGACCGCATAAATATCTGAGACACTGAAAAGTACCTTTTAGAAAGCGAACAGAAGGGCCTGTTCAAGAGATTTCTTCCTACACTGACGCCTAGAGGCATTCCAGGAGTAGAAAAAAAGAAGAAAAAAGAAGAAGAATCTACCTCCATACCAATATCATTCATATCCCGCTTGCTCACATCATTATATCATAGCAGAGACCGACCTCGACATCTTCTACCCATATACAGTTCACCGAAGAGGATGTCCTTAGGGACTCAACCATCCTCCATTTTCAAAGTGTGACCCAGCCACCTGAACCTTCGGGGACTCAGCATTGAGAAAACTGTTGTACTACCCGCTCTGTCCACTACCTCGGTGTTTGTGATCTTGCCTTGTCGCCTAATGCTAAGTATTCTTCTTAGGCATAGCATGTGAAAACTATTTAGCTATCTCTCTCCTAGTGCGAATAAGTTTACCAGATTTTACTGCCACAAAAACGGCACCCAGTTGTTTTTGCGGGACGATGTGTGCCACTCGAGACACGGAGAGCTGGGAAGGGAGAAGAGGGGCAAGACGAGTAGTTACCCAGATAATAACACGTACCACAGGTATGAAAACTCTTCGCTAGCTTTTCACGAGGGAGAGAGAGATAATACTGGTTTGTCCCGAATGCTCTGATGTCGAATCTTTACCCAGAGGAACTCAAAAAAAAAAAAAGAGTGCTGAGAACATACGCCTAATACAGAAGAGGAACCCAAAGAAGAGTGCTAGAACATACGCCTAATACAGAAGCAGTTTTATTTTAATCGTGAGCTGTATTGTATATTCTCCCAAACTCTTTTTGTTAATCTGCTCTTTGTTGTTGCTGCTTCATAAATCCATTATCTCTTTAAATCCTATCCAATTATTTGCATAGAAAGTGCCTTTAAAAAACAAAACTTGAGAAAGTGTGCTAATATTAAAACAAAACCCCAAGAAAAACTGTTAAAGTGATGTAAATGAGATAGCACAATAATATGAGGCGCACACAATGAAGCTCTAAGTGATCAAACCAATCAGGCAAACACGGCTACCTGCAATCAGTGACACCGACGGCCTGGCCACGATCCGGGACAGGAGCCGCACCTGCTACCGTCAGCCTGCTTCAGAACAGGGCGCCTGCACTAGAACAGAATGATGATTGTTTTCCTCTTTCTGTCTAATAATAATAAAAATAATAATAATAATAATAATAATAATAATAATAATAATAATAATAATAATAATAATAATAATAAAAAATGTGTTCTATAACAAATAAAGGTTAACTTTGTACTTGGAGCTAGGCACCGGAAGTTTGTAGCTCAGACACACCGATGCTCCCACCCCAGTGTTATAACCAAGAGTTGCTTAAGCCTCGCCTCTGCCCGCCGTCCCACGGGAGCAGCCCGTCCTACTACATACAGACGTTCAGTGTTTAATCATTTGTTTATACATTTCATATTGTGTCATATATATATATATATATATATTCATTTGCTATTCAGCACCCCCTCCCCCATATACATATAGTATATACATATACGTATAGTATAACCTCCCCCTACTCCTTTTAAATACAATTCTAGGCGAGGGGTCACCAGCGGGTTTCAGCCATGTTAAATCGCGCAATAATAATAGTTGATAATTAAAGAAAAGATACTAGTAATTTATTTTTACTTTTTATTATTCTTATTTCCTAATTTAACAAGGCTTGACGCTAACGACCGTGTTTTCTCTGCCGTGGTGACAGTAGTGGTAGCAGTGGTAGCCGTGGTGTGCGTGGTGGCAGTAGTGGTAGCAGTGGTAGCCGTGGTGTGAGTGGTGGCAGTAGTGGTAACAGTGGTGTGCGTGGTGACAGTAGTGGTAGCAGTGGTGTGCGTGGTGGCAGTAGTGGTAGAAGTGGTGTGCGTGGTGGCAGTAGTGGTAGCAGTGGAGTGCGTGGTGGCAGTGGTGGTATTGGTGACAGTAGTGGTAGCAGTAGTGATATTGGTGACAGTAGTGGTAGCAGTGGTGGTATTGGTGACAGTAGTGGTAGCAGTGGTGGTATTGGTGACAGTAGTGGTGGCAGTAGTGATATTGGTGACAGTAGTGGTAGCAGTGGTGGTATTGGTGACAGTAGTAGTAGTAGTGGTGGTATTGGTGACAGTAGTGGTAGCAGTGGTGGTATTAGTGACAGTAGTGGTAGCAGTGGTGGTATTGGTGACAGTAGTGGTAGCAGTGGTGGTATTAGTGACAGTAGTGGTAGCAGTGGTGGTATTGGTGACAGTAGTGGTAGCAGTGGTGGTATTGGTGACAGTAGTGGTAGCAGTGGTGGTATTGGTGACAGTAGTGGTAGCAGTAGTGATATTGGTGACAGTAGTGGTAGCAGTAGTGGTATTGGTGACAGTAGTGGTAGCAGTAGTGATATTGGTGACAGTAGTGGTAGCAGTGGTGGTATTGGTGACAGTAGTGGTAGCAGTAGTGATATTGGTGACAGTAGTGGTAGCCGTGGTGGTATTGGTGACAGTAGTGGTAGCCGTGGTGGTATTGGTGACAGTAGTGGTAGCAGTGGTGGTATTGGTGACAGTAGTGGTAGCAGTAGTGATATTGGTGACAGTAGTGGTAGCAGTGGTGGTATTGGTGACAGTAGTGGTAGCAGTGGTGGTATTGGTGACAGTAGTGGTAGCCGTGGTGGTATTGGTGACAGTAGTGGTAGCAGTGGTGGTATTGGTGACAGTAGTGGTAGCAGTGGTGGTATTGGTGACAATAGTGGTAGCAGTAGTGATATTGGTGACAGTAGTAGTAGTAGTGGTGGTATTGGTGACAGTAGTGGTAGCAGTGGTGGTATTGGTGACAGTAGTAGTAGTAGTGGTGGTATTGGTGACAGTAGTAGTAGTAGTGGTGGTATTGGTGACAGTAGTGGTAGCAGTGGTGGTATTGGTGACAGTAGTAGTAGTAGTGGTGGTATTGGTGACAGTAGTGGTAGCAGTGGTGGTGTGCGTGGTGGCAGTAGTGGTAGCAGTGGTGGTATTGGTGACAGTAGTGGTAGCAGTAGTGATATTGGTGACAATAGTGGTAGCAGTGGTGGTATTGGTGACAGTAGTGGTAGCAGTGGTGGTATTGGTGACAGTAGTGTTAGTTCTAGAAGTTATACAAGGGAGGCAACTGTCACGGAAAATATCAAAGTGGGACATTTGTCACGGAAAATATCAAAGTGGGACATTTGTCACGGAAAATATCAAAGTGGGACATCTGTCACGGAAAATATCAAATTGGGACATCTGTCACGGAAAATATCAAAGTGGGACATTTGTCACGGAAAATATCAAAGTGGTACATCTGTCACGAAACATATATTAAAAATTGAACAGCTTCTACAAACAATTTTAAGTGGGGCAGTTACTACAGACATTTTTATAGCAGGACCGTTATTACAGTAGATATTAGAGAGGATAGTTAGTTACCCCCCAAAAATACAATGGGACAGTTTTTTTTTAGGAGTTAATAAATTTGATAGTTAGATCTAGAAAAAATTACAATGGGACTTTTATTACTGTCAATATTAAAAAGAAGAAGCTATTATGACCGATATTAAAAGTGGGAGACGGGCATTTAGGAAATATAACATAAGGGCAGGTATTACAGATAATAAGACAGTTGGACAATGATGACAGACAAACTGGGACTTGTATTACAGAGAATAAGACAGTTGGACAATGATGACAGACAAACTGGGACTTGTATTACAGAGAATAAGACAGTTGGACAATGATGACAGACAAACTGGGACTTGTATTACAGAGAATAAGACAGTTGGACAATGATGACAGACAAACTGGGACTTGTATTACAGAGAATAAGACAGTTGGACAATGATGACAGACAAACTGGGACTTGTATTACAGAGAATAAGACAGTTGAACAATGATGACAGACAAACTGGGACTTGTATTACAGAGAATAAGACAGTTGGACAATGATGACAGACAAACTGGGACTTGTATTACAGAGAATAAAACAGTTGGACAATGATGACAGACAAACTGGGACTTGTATTACAGAGAATAAGACAGTTGAACAATGATGACAGACAAACTGGGACTTGTATTACAGAGAATAAGACAGTTGGACAATGATGACAGACAAACTAGGACTTGTATTACAGAGAATAAAACAGTTGGACAATGATGACAGACAAACTGGGACTTGTATTACAGAGAATAAAACAGTTGGACAATGATGACAGACAAACTGGGACTTGTATTACAGAGAATAAAACAGTTGGACAATGATGACAGACAAACTGGGACTTGTATTACAGAGAATAAAACAGTTGGACAATGATGACAGACAAACTGGGACTTGTATTACAGAGAATAAGACAGTTGAACAATGATGACAGACAAACTGGGACTTGTATTACAGAGTAGAAGACAGTTGGACAATGATGACAGACAAACTGGGACTTGTATTACAGAGAATAAGACAGTTGGACAATGATGACAGACAAACTGGGACTTGTATTACAGAGAATAAGACAGTTGGACAATGATGACAGACAAACTGGGACTTGTATTACAGAGTAGAAGACAGTTGGACAATGATGACAGACAAACTGGGACTTGTATTACAGAGAATAAGACAGTTGGACAATGATGACAGACAAACTGGGACTTGTATTACAGAGAATAAGACAGTTGGACAATGATGACAGACAAACTGGGACTTGTATTACAGAGAATAAGACAGTTGGACAATGATGACAGACAAACTGGGACTTGTATTACAGAGAATAAGACAGTTGAACAATGATGACAGACAAACTGGGACTTGTATTACAGAGAATAAGACAGTTGGACAATGATGACAGACAAACTGGGACTTGTATTACAGAGAATAAAACAGTTGGACAATGATGACAGACAAACTGGGACTTGTATTACAGAGAATAAGACAGTTGAACAATGATGACAGACAAACTGGGACTTGTATTACAGAGAATAAGACAGTTGGACAATGATGACAGACAAACTGGGACTTGTATTACAGAGAATAAAACAGTTGGACAATGATGACGAGACAAACTGAATAAAAACAGTTGGAATGATGACAGACAAACTGGGACTTGTATTACAGAGAATAAAACAGTTGGACAATGATGACAGACAAACTGGGACTTGTATTACAGAGAATAAAACAGTTGGACAATGATGACAGACAAACTGGGACTTGTATTACAGAGAATAAAACAGTTGGACAATGATGACAGACAAACTGGGACTTGTATTACAGAGAATAAAACAGTTGGACAATGATGACAGACAAACTGGGACTTGTATTACAGAGAATAAGACAGTTGAACAATGATGACAGACAAACTGGGACTTGTATTACAGAGTAGAAGACAGTTGGACAATGATGACAGACAAACTGGGACTTGTATTATAGAGAATAAGACAGTTGGACAATGATGACAGACAAACTGGGACTTGTATTACAGAGAATAAGACAGTTGGACAATGATGACAGACAAACTGGGACTTGTATTACAGAGTAGAAGACAGTTGGACAATGATGACAGACAAAAACTGGGACTTGTATTACAGAGAATAAGACAGTTGGAAGACAGTTGGACAATGATGACAGACAAACTGGGACTTGTATTACAGAGAATAAGACAGTTGGACAATGATGACAGACAAACTGGGACTTGTATTACAGAGAATAAGACAGTTGGACAATGATGACAGACAAACAGTTGGACTTGTTGTATTACAGAGTAGAAGACAGTTGGACAATGATGACAGACAAACTGGGACTTGTATTACAGAGAATAAGACAGTTGGACAATGATGACAGACAAACTGGGACTTGTATTACAGAGAGAAGACAGTTGGACAATGATGACAGACAAACTGGGACTTGTATTACAGAGAATAAGACAGTTGATTATGACAGACAAACTGGGACTTGTATTACAGAGTAGAAGACAGTTGGACAATGATGACAGACAAACTGGGACTTGTATTACAGAGAATAAGACAGTTGGACATTGATGACAGACAAACTGGGACTTGTATTACAGAGAATAAGACAGTTGGACAATCTTGTATTACAGAGAATAAGACAGTTGGACGATTATGACAGACAAACTGGGACTTGTATTACAGAGTAGAAGACAGTTGGACAATGATGACAGACAAACTGGGACTTGTATTACAGAGAATAAGACAGTTGGACAATGATGACAGACAAACTGGGACTTGTATTACAGAGTAGAAGACAGTTGGACAATGATGACAGACAAACTGGGACTTGTATTACAGAGAATAAGACAGTTGAACAATGATGACAGACAAACTGGGACTTGTATTACAGAGAATAAGACAGTTGGACAATGATGACAGACAAACCGGGACTTGTATTACAGAGAATAAGACAGTTGGACGATTATGACAGACAAACTGGGACTTGTATTACAGAGAATAAGACAGTTGGACAATTATGACAGACAAACTGGGACTTGTATTACAGAGAATAAGACAGTTGGACAATGATGACAGACAAACTGGGACTTGTATTACAGAGAATAAGACAGTTGGACAATAATGACAGACAAACTGGGACTTGTATTACACAAATATTACACTGGGATAATTATTTGAGAAAGTAACTTAGCTGAGAAGCGGCTGGCCGAACAGTTAAAACACCAGGCTCTCAAGAGACCCAAGTTCGAATCCTCAGTAAGGCTAGGAATATTTGTTTATCTGTCGGGGGCACAATAAAACCCTGACCTGCACAGTCGTGGCGACAGCACTATCCATGCTGATGTAAATCTGCAGGCTACAAGACCTCCACGCCTACACAGCAAAAGTGTTATAATAAAGGTAGTAATTGACAGTTTAGTTACAGACGATTTTACAGTGTGACAGTTTAGTTACAGACGATTTTACAGTGTGACAGTTTAGTTACAGACGATTTTACAGTGTGACAGTTTAGTTACAGACGATTTTACAGTGTGACAGTTTAGTTACAGACGATTTTTCAGTGTGACAGTTTAGTTACAGACGATTTTACAGTGTGACAGTTTAGTTACAGACGATTTTACAGTGTCACAGTTTAGTTACAGACGATTTTACAGTGTGACAGTTTAGTTACAGACGATTTTACAGTGTCACAGTTTCATAGAATTCAACAATTAATTTATAGGCTACTAAAGTGGAACAGTTCGTTTTATTTACAGAGGGTACTAGAATTAGACAGTTAGCTACAGAAGATACTAAAATGGGATAGTTACTTATAGAAGATACTAAACTGGGACAGGTACTCACATAAGAAACTAAAATAAGAAAATTGCTTACTGAAGATACTAAAATGGGACATTTATTTACAGAATATGTTGAACTGGGACAGCTACTTGCAGAAGATAGTAAAATGGGACAGTTATTTACAGAAAATACTAAAATGGGATAGTTACGGAAAATACTAAAATGGGATAGTTACGGAAAATACTAAAATAGGACAGCTACTTACAGAAGATACTAAAATGGTGCAGTTACTTTCGGAAGATACTAAAATGGGATAGTTACTTACAGAAGATACCAAAATAAAACAGTTACTTACAAAAGATACCAAAATAGAACAGTTACTTACAATATATACCAAAATTGTCAGTTACTTACAGAAGATATTTAAAAAAAAACCAGTTACTTACAGAAGATGCTAGAATAGGACAGTTAATGTATTAAACTAGAACAGTTACTTACAGAAGATACTAAAATTGGACAATTGCTTACGGAAGATACTAAATTAAGACAGATACTCACAGAAGATACCAAAATAGGATAGTTAGTAAGAAAGGATACTAAAATGTCTCAGTTTTTTACGTAAGGTGCTGAAATAGGACAATTGGCTATAGAAGATACTAAATGAGACAGTCACTTATAAAATTTACTAAAATTTGACATTTAGTCACAACACGTGAGTTAGTAACAGAAGAAATTATAGGGGAAATCTTCGTTTCAAATGAATTTATAAAAACGTGGATAGTTAATTCAAGAAAATTCTTTATCATGACGGTTATTACAGAAGATAGTTCAGTGCAACAACTAGTTACTGAAGATAACACACTGTAGCGGGTTGCAGTTTAATAACAATTGTTTCCTGAAAGAAATTAGCCACAACGACTGTTGCAGTTGAATGACAATTATTTCGTGATAATAATAATAATAATAATAATAATAATAATAATAATAATAACAACAACAACAAATGCTGCAACTGCACAGCCAAAGTCGCATCATGTGCTAACAGTTCAGAAAACACTAAAAGCAAAGCTCACAGATTCAGAAACAAGTGACATAAATATCGGCAACCATTATCGCTGACGTAATCCACATCAACGATCTACAGACTGACAAGAACAAAGGAAGCTGTCAAGATGTCGGTACCATGACTGGTGCTTTGTCAGATGATAAAAATTTCCACCGTATTCTGTGTAAGTACTATCTTACTATACAATACTACTACTGCTACCACTTCTACTAATGCTGCTGTTGCTACTGCTGCTACTACTACTATTACAAAACTACAACTACTCCTCCTACTGCTACTATAATACAACAACAAATCCTAATCCTGTTACTGCTCTACTCCTCACCCTCCTCCTCCTACTGCTACTACTACTACCACTACTACTACTATTACTACTATTACTATTACTATTACTACTACCACTACTAATACTGCTACTACTATTACTACTATTACTACTACTACTACTACCACTACTACTACTACTACCACTACTACTACTACAACAACAACAACAACAACTACTACTACTACTACTACTACTACTACTACTACTACTACTACTACTACTACTACTACTACTACTACTACTACTACTACTACTACTACTACTACTAGCATTACTAATATTACTATAACTACTAATACTACTACTAATATTACTCCTACTTCTAGTATTGCCCTTACTACTACTAATACTACCACTACTACTTCTACTACTACTACTACTACTACTACTACTACTACTACTACTACTACTACTGCTACAACTACTACTACTACTACTACTACTACTACTACTACTACTACTACTACTACTACCGCTGCTGCTGTTGCTTTTACTGCTGCTGCAACTATTACTTTTAACAGTTGCTATTATTGTTATTATTATTATAAGTTGTAGGGGTAGTGGTGTTAGTAGTGTCAGTAGTAGCTGCAGTTTTGGTGGTGGTGGAGGTAGTAGCAGCAACAGTAACTAAAAGAACTCTAGGTCGATCGCATTGCCGACCCAACCCGGAATAAACGAAACATACAAATGAAGAGGGGATGTTTGAAAGTTGTGGGAAAGCCACTTATCCATTAGTTCGCTACGGGAATGACCGCATATATGACCACGACTGTGATATTTCCTCTGTAATTATTGTCAGTGTGACTGTTAGCATCAAACAAAAGACAATTGATAAAAAGCCTACCTATAATCATACACAGACATAAATGTTTTTATCGATCATATTTATTCGAAGCTTTTATCTAATCTATCTAGAAAGAATGTGTGAACGATGAAATGGGTGCGGATCAGGCAAGGAGGGACGCATGAGAGGAAGAGAAAGAAAAGCTGATAATCAGTGTGCTACATGAACAGTTAACATTTACACCTCAAGACTTTTGCTACGAGAGACGGAGCACCTATGGGTATGCCCGGTGTGCTATGATGTCGATTCTTAAATCAGTCAATCTATACACGAAACGTCTGGAAATGGTCAAGAAATTACTTAGTTATAAATGTCAGCTCTCCTCTCCCTAATGTTACTACTACCGAAATGCCTATACGGGAGATAATTAATAACAAATAACACTGACATAAACGCCAGCCTGTAATGTTTCTGACTTTAAAATATCCTAATACAAGCAAGGCATCGCGCAGGTACAGCACACATACGCACAGTCAAGAATATAAATATGGTAATGAGAAATAATAGTTCACACATAGCAGAAGGCAAGGCTTGGTGGCACACGCGACCCGCCAGGAAGCTGCTGGGGCCAATGATTGAGTGAACAACTGTGATTAGCAGGCGTTATCTCGTCCACTTACTTAACACTCATCGCCTACCCGATCCCGTTATCTCCAACAGGGTCGTTTCTCCCATTAGCAGGTCGCCCTGACGTAGGACTTGAAATAACCCCCCGGTGACTACACACTTCTGGGAATAATCTCTACCAGTGGTGTCCTTAGAAATCGGGTCTGATAAATTATCAGAAATCATTGGCACTCATAGCAAAGAAATGAAGTCTAGGCAGGTCACACTGGGCAGGCTGACCCATTCAGAGGTGTTTAGCAGCATCTCTTCCTATTTCTATTTTTATATTATAGCATATTTATTCGCTGATGTCACATGTGTGTGCGCGCGTGAGTTTGTGTGTGTGTGGGGAGTGGGGGCTGTGGGGGTGTAGGAGTTGTGGGCTAGGCTAGGATTCTTCTTCCTATTGTGGTGCTTTCTGATAAAGACTTCATAAGAAAACTTCCCCTCCCCCCTCTGCCGGTTGAGCTTCCTAGACAGGTAATCACAGTTCCAGCTTCTTATCGGAAAGGTCACCCCATAGCTGCTCCGTTCCTGTGCAAAGAAAACCGCACAGAATGTCCCGCACTGTCCCCTTAGCAAATCCAACAGCCTACAAGCGCATTAAATGCATAAGGCAGCAGCCAAAAGTACAATACAAACACTAAAAATTCATGTCATCATCGAGGGAGGCAGCAATGACAAGAGATCAGTGGTTGCCCGCGCAATTTTTCGCAAAAGGCACAAATTATCTGGCACTGAGCCACTGGTCATTTTCAACAAAACCGCGCTGGGCACAATTGCGCCGTACACTCAACTCAGTATCTGGATGACAGAACTATATCCTTTTGGTCTATATAGGGAGAGAAATGCAGCATCTAATTATTGTCAGAAGAAGAAAAAATACTGCACTGACTAGAAATAGGAAACCTGCATATCCGCTATACTGACCGGAAAGCTTCTTAATCATAATTTGTGTTCCGTAAATTCATTTTTAAGAAGTCACGTAGCGGCTCTGTGGCTTAGAGATTAGCGAATTTGACCAACAGTGAGATGATAATCAAATACTAGGGTTCGTTTCTCATGAAAGCAAAATGGGACCATTGTATTAATGAGGCTGGGGGCGATAAGTCATTGGGAAAGTTTTGGAACCTACATAGTGAAAACAGTTTATAGAGATGGCGGTATGCTATCGATTACAGATAAAGAGAAGGGGGAGGCTTTCCTGAAAAGGTTTATATCACAGACAAACCACAATGATGGAGAAAACAGAGATACAGTTAGAGAGGATCTGGAAGCCACCATTAAGAATAAACATTAAGAAGACATCTTGCAGGTGGAAGATGTAAGTATGTTCTGAAATGGGTAAAAGACACTGCACCTGGTCCTGGCAGAGTTAGATATTCCGACATAAGAGACATAAGTGATGCAGACCTGTTGGAGATGACTGACTGTTTCAACCAGAGCATTAAGACAGCTTCATTCCCAAAAGAGTGGATGCTTAGCTATCTGACACCACTTCCTAAGCCTGGCAAGGATCATTCAACACACAGCGGCTTTATTACCATAAACCTACAAAACACTTTTGGGAAAGTGCTGGAGAAAATAGTGGCGGGTAAGCTACAAGAATAATTGGAGCAGAGAAAGCTCACTTCAAGAGGTTTTGGAATTTATCGGTTAGGAAAGGATACATGGTCAAATGCAGTCACTTTTGCTTTTGACGCCTTCGAAGGTTTCCAGAAGAGACCGGAAACAGTGGTAGCGGCTCTTGATTTAAAAGATGCTTACAACAGAGTCAGATATAATGTCTTGGCGACATCGCTTATGGAGAAGGGAGTCTGTCCGTAGTTGGTGAACCAGCTAGCAGCTGTTCTGTATTCTCGTCGGGTAGCTCTCCGCCTGCGTTCATGGATCTATAAATTATAGCCACAGGACTGCCACAGGGATCTGCAATTTGACCTGTGCTTTTCAACGTGTTTACTAGTAAGATAGCTGACCTGGAAACACCTGAAGTTGGCATAATATTGACATTCGCAGATGATATTCTCGCATGTAGGCCGGGGAGAGATTTGAATCAAATAGCTGAAGATTTACAGGCGACAGTAGATAAGGTTATCAGAGATGAGCGCTGTAATCAACCCAGAAAAGGCAACCGTTCTATAGTGTTCTTTGGACAACAGGATTGTTTGAGCTGATGTTCCAAGCCTCAAAATAAATGGCAGGGACATCAACAGAGACAGCAGACTGTGGTACCTAGGAATCACCTTTGACAGAAGCCTGTCTTTCAGGAATCATATAGAGGAGGTTGTGCTGTGACAAAGGCCATAAAAGGTCTTAATGCACTAAAAATTATGGCAGCAATGGACATGGAGCATTTACCAGTATTTCATCATTTCAGTGACTGATTATGCAATAGGGTTGCTCACTGTCTCCAAGTGTCAGCTAGTGAAACTGCAGTGCATACAAAATAAAAATATGCGGATGATCTTGGAATGTACAAGAGACATCCTGGTTGTCTGCATGCGATACATCTTTGTATTGCCGACTATTGCAGATAGGCTAAAGGTACTGCAGGCTAAGTCATACATCCGAGTAGCTGCAGACAAAGAGCACACTCTGAATACAACTTTGGATGCAGCTAAGTGTTGAGAATGCAAAAATTATGGATGGCTCAAGCAGAAGACAAAATAAGTATGCTTACTTGAGAACACTGGACAAGGAAAGGAGTGGATCAGAGTATCAGAGAAAAAGTCTGACCTGTGTAGGTTCATGATCATATTAGGCCGGGGGTGAAAAGAGTGGCCAGTGGGAGCTACGGAGATGGAAGTCCAACAGTTGATTCACAATTCTCGTCCAGAGGATCTAATTTTCTATAGAGATGGTTCTGTGTTGAGAGGGAAGAGAAGTGCCTGGGGGTTCGCAGCTAAAGCCAATGAAAATATTTTAGTGCAGGACACCCTAGCAAACGATACCACAACATCTAGCATGAGAATCGAGGTTAAAACCGCCACTGCAGCTTTCCGGATGCTGAGAAAGGTGAAGACAGGGTAGCTTTGAGCAGAGTGGCAAGCTTCAATGGGAAGGTTGCGGGTAGTGAGCATACTTTTGATCTTTTATCCAGGCTATACCGGCTTGGTGGGGACTAAACAAGCAGACAGATTGTCCGGATCTGCACCACTTGGTGGTGAATTGATCCACGACAAAGCAGATGTGGTCAAGGCCCTTCGGGAAAAAGTGACGACGTCCGAAGAGAAACTGGATTATTATAACCTGATGCCCCTGGGTGTGACCAGAAGGTCTAGCCGGCTCACTGCGCTCAGAGGAAAGGCAAAACGGACATATCGCCAGACTACGAGCGGTACCATCAGTATTGGAACTCTGCGCTTGCTGCTAACGATGGGAAATGAGCGCATGTGGATTGCACAAAGTGATGTGATGTCAATTCTTGACTCAACTCAACAACTCAAGAATAAACAAAGCAACCCAAACATCTGCATGCTTAACAAGATATGGAAGTCAAGGGGACATAGCCTGGAGACCAAACGCAGATTATACAAACCTACATTTTAGGAATGTTACCCAAAAATTGTTGGAAAATATTTAGAAAGTAAAATACCTTTTTCTATGCCTTCAGGCGATTTGGGCAAATATGGCCAAACCTATATTTTTTTAACCAATCAGCACTTGAATGGTGATGTGTGCAGCACTGGTCGCATTAACTTCCCATGACTTTACCTGATACCAATTAACGCTGGGTCGACTCCTTTGACAGTGTCATTTTTAGAAAAAAATATCTCGCTCCGTCAAGACCTGAACCCCCGACCTTCCCGTCTGAAGGATAGCGTCTAGCCGCTACACCACGGCGGTTTACGGGGTTGGAAAACAACAGGAGGAATTACACATAAACTAGAGGCTTCAAAATAAATGTTTCAGGAAAATCCTTGGAATATTCTGGCTAAACTTGATCACAAATGAAGAACTGAGGAGGGATATACATTTTTCATCACAGACAAGCGTTAACAAAGGAAGAAGAGAGATAGCGTGCACATATGTATATAATGCCTGATGACACATTGCCAAGGACAGCTCTCCGATGAGCAGCAAATGGGAAAAAAGTGGAATTGGCGAGCCAAGGAAACCCGGAGAAGGACAGTAAAAAGCGTAATGAAAGAATGTAAAACCAAATGGGATCAGAAAATCAGCAGAAAATCAGACCTGCAGCAACGGAGATCACTTGTGAACGCCTTGTGTGTCAACAACCACATGAAGGGGATATAAATAAGGACTAAAATAGCGTGACACAAATGCTAATTCGTAGCTGTGAAGGGAAATTTATAGACACGCCACAGAATCAAAAGTTGAAGAAGAGACGATAGTTCTCTACATGAACAATATACCGAGACCACCTAATAATAGCTGAACTAGAATGTCTTTGAACTGAAACTCTCAAAGTAAAATAGACAGAGGCGACCAGAAAACATTAAAAAAAGACAAAAGGACATGAACAATCTAGGGTCAGATTTTGGGTGCATGGCAGGAGATTGCAAAAATGGTTTGCTATAGGTTGCTTAAAGATCTGGGTCCTGGGTTTGCAGGTTGGAAGAAGACGGTGGAAGATACATTGAAAGATGTTTATAGGGAGTTAGGATAGGTAAGGCAGCAGCAATAATGAGCAGATTACCAAAAAAGAGTTTCTGAAAACAGAAAGCTCACAATTAAAACAAAAACCAGTTTGTCTATCAGGCCTATGTTCTCAGCACTCTGCTTTATGGCAGTGAAATTTGGTAAACTTATTCGCACCAGGAGAGATGGCCAAAAATCTTTCACATGCGATGCCTAAAAAAAAATACTAGGCATTAGGAGGCAGGACGAGATCACAGACAATTAGGTATTGGAAAGAGCAGGTATTATAATAGTCTTCTCAATGATCTATCAACGAAGGCTCAGGTGGCTTGGTCACACCAGGAGAATGGTGGATGGCAGAGTCCCTAAAGGCATCCTTAATGGGGAATTAAAGATGGGTAGAGGATGTCGAGGCTGACCTCTACTACGATATAAAGATGTGTGCAAGCGGGACATGAATAATAAAAGTATTGAGGTGGACTCTTGGGAACAAAATACCATGGACCGTGCTGTGTGGAGGGGGCATATCAGGAAAGGAATGAGAAGGAAGGAAGAAATGATTGTAGAAAGGATGAGAGCTGAGCTTCTCAGAAGAAACAGATTAAACACGAATGTTCCAGCAATGGTCCTGAAATCCCATGCTATAACTTTACTCAACGCGGTCGGGTCTTGCTAGCCATACTCGCCATCGCCATGGTCTGTGAGTCCCATGCTTTCTCCGTAGCGCAATATAACACTAACGTCCGGAAAGACGGAAAGGTGCCAATGAATGATGATGATTAGTTCAAGGATGAAGTAATGGGATATGAGGAATAGACAAGCAGACGAAGTATGAGCAGTAGAAGGCGACAAAACATGCTGCAGCTGGAAAGTCACAACAGACTCCCGTGATTGAAACTCGGACTTCTCTCACTTCTGTACTTTCAGACAATCATTATCTGAACGTTTCACTTTCAGTCATTGTTTGACTTCCAGGAGAGAACTGATTCCTCTTACATTTCACTTTCAGTCATTATTTTCCATGACAGAATGTGATTTCTCTTACACTTCACTTCCAGTCATTGTTTGACTTGTGTAATTAAACTGGTCACTCTTGAACTTCATTTATATTATTGATGCTAGTTGTCTCTTTGCAAGGAACTGGATGTACAGCATGATGGATAAGCAATTCTGTTTAATTCAAGAGAAAGCACAAACTGAATCCTGAACTCAGGGACTGTTTACTGAAGTCTTCAATCTGATCTCAGATTACAGTACCACCAGTTACCTACAAATGATCCGTAAGAGAAGTTCGGAACCTAAACCCATTGGGGGAATTGTCTCATTGCCAGTACCTTCCTTACCTGGCTTCTTCTGTTGTTTGTGTACATTGTCCAGTCTGATTCAGAAGAGGAACACAACCCACAACCTGAACCGCTGAGTGTACCAATGACAGTAACATGCATAGAGGAGTGATATTCTCACGCTCTTGATCCAATGTTGTATGCGTCCCGTTAGGGTGTGAACTATTGTGCATTAGCATTACATTCGATTTTTGGCCTTGAGTATGGTTCATGATTAAGATATTTTGTCGGAGTTTGATCAATAAATGTTGAAATTTTACCTTCAGTCTTGTCATTTTAACCATAAGTATGCCCGGCTCGCTAGCATAGTTGGCTAAACCGGACTGCGCGGTGACCGGGTGACGAACTCCTTGTGGTCCGGGTTCACACCCTGATGTAAGCAGAAAAGCCACATTTCTCCCAGATTTACGGTATCTATCATGGAATCAAGGCCGAAGGGTTGCGATATCTATAGTACCGATCCAAAGGGTTAACACCCCAGGGTTTCTGGATATTTAAAAAAAAAAAAACATAAGTATGTATGGCGGCTCTACAAGAATAATTATCTTTACTAAAAAGTACAGCTGGCGTATTTATAAATTATGTTTTTTTAGCTAGATATTTAACAGGTGTCCACAT
>CAJHNH020000052.1:30000-42500 GCA_905116865.2 Candidula unifasciata | reverse complement strand
CACACACATTCACAACAATGAAAGCTATAAAATTAATAATATAAGCAGCTGTAATTTGATATCAGAGATAAACAAACGTGGATTCTTCAGCGACAAGAAGTCGGGGATAATACCACACACCGGCATCTCTAATTAGTGACACCTACTGTGTGTGTGTGTGTCTATGTGTGTATAAGTGTGTGTTTGTGTGGCCCTGGCAGTGCATGCTGGGGTCAGCATATATATGACCACGAACAGACATGTGGCACACCAGACGTGTCGTCTCGCCAGTGTGTCACTATCTGAGTGTGTGCCCGGCCAGGCTTAACCAGCAAACAGTAAGTAGTATGTGGCAGACACGGACAATACTCACACAGACTGGTTCAGTGAGGATTTAAACATCCTCCCTTCCCCAGCTACATCCTCTGTGGCCATGGGCACCGCAAGCTGTGAGCTGAAGGTGCCTGGGGGACCCCGGGCGACCTCTTGACACTACCGCAGAATATACTTCAGGTGAAGGAGCTCCACCCCCCCCCCTTTTCCCTCCCCCATCCCCATCCTCACCACCATATATACAAGTTATCTTTTGAAGTGTTTCCTTACACATTGACTATTTTGTTAATACATTATTAAATTTTTATGCCTTTTAATATAATATTATTATTATTATTATTATTATCATCATCATCATTATTATAATTATTTTGCGTTTCTACGAGAATTAGGCCCCTTGAATCCCCCACCCCCTTTTTTCAAATCCACTATGTTAGAAATGTGACCAGAACTGATCACATGTTTTCCTACATGCTTGTCTCTGCTTGTGACGAGGTATAGACAAGTCATTGGAACTGTATGTGCACAGAAACATGTCACCCGAAGTGCACGTGGAAGCAGACGGGAAAAGTGCACTGTATTGTCAGTGTGCTAGGAGTCGAGAGTATAGATAGTCTGTTTAGTTTGCATCTTCTCCCTCGTAACATTTCGAGCTGCTGAGTTTATTGCTGCAGATTCCCCAGCCTATGTTCATCTCACTACAAAACAGCCTTTTACAAAATAAAGAATAATTTTTGCAATCTTTCTTTGTCAATTGAGACGAGAAAGATAATTTTATGAAGCTATATAAATCATATCTTGAGGAAGTGAATCATGGACAGTTGCTAGATAGGTGAAAAATTATCTGGAAGCTACGGAGATGTGGTTTTATAGAAGAATAATAAGAATATCTTGAACAGATAAAAAGGAGTAATGACAAAAGAAAACTGTTTGCTTCATTAGAAAGAGACAGTCTACATTCTTTGGTCATGTGATGAGAAGAAGAAAACCAGAGCATATCGTGACTGTAGGAAAGCTGGAGGGGAGGAGAAGCAGAGGAAGACCGAGAGAACAGATGCTGGACAGTTTGACATCATGGCATGGAGATCATTCGTGTCAAAGTTGACTGACAGTATACGAGACAGGTCTGTGGACAGACATAGCTACCAACGTAGCATGGCATGGACTTTAAGAAGAAGATATTCATCTCTATGATAGGCCTTCTGTTTTCAGTTAGTCACTCAATGTGTTTGCAGGTCTGCTTAGATATGATCTCTTCACTGTCTTCTTGGTCTGCCTCGTGGTCTACGGACATTTCACTCTCCTGTGTAGTTTTTCCCTCTCTGTCATCTGACATTTTCTCTATATGATCCATTTATTTCGGTCTTTTAGCCTTTATGATGTCTAAGATCTATGGTGATTTAAACATACATAAATTTCAATGTTGATTACACGTCTGCGCCCCCCTCCCCCCCCCCACCCCCCCCTCGTTTGTAGCTTTGATAGGTTCAAAGATTCGCCTTAAGACTTTCTTCTGTAAGTATGTTGAAACAATTTAATTTTGTACCCGAGTACTTGTATGCCTACATCTACGGCTGAATATAAACATATAACACAGTTTTGTGACCACTATAATGACTATAGACTGAATTTGTCTGCGCACTGACAGGACCAGTAATGCACATTGACAGAACTAGTAGCACACACTGACAGAACTAGTAACACACAATGACAGAACTAGTAGCACACACTGACAGAACTAGTAGCACACACTAACAGAACTAGTAGCACACACTGACAGAACTAGTAGCGCACACTGACAGAACAAGTAAAACACACTGACATAACCAGTCGTGCATAGTGTCAGAGACAGTCAGGTGCACTGACATAATATTTCGTGCACATTGTCAAGGTTAGTTATTCACATTGTTTGATTGCATGTACACTTTGCACGAGTATGTCCCGTCCAGTGTTTAAACCATACACATAGTCTAAATCAGCCATGAATATTGTAAAAGTCAGTCATATTTTCTCAAAACCAGTCATGCATATTGTAAAGTTCGGCTAAGCACATAAGCCAAGTCAGTTATGCATGCTGTCAAAATCAGTCATGCATGATGTCGGACTCAAGCTGGAACACTGAAAGAGCTAGTAAGGCGAAGTACAGAGTAGGCACGTGCAGGAGTACAAAACATACTTGCTCACTGTTAGAGTCAGCCGTGCATACGCAGTAGACCTGTCAGGTTGTTAAGAATCAGTTGTGCATAAAGAGTAGACCTGCCAGCTTGTAAGAGTCAGCCATGCAGAACGGACAGCGTAGACTTGTACATTGTTAGAGTCAGCCAAGCAGAACAGACAGAGTAGACTTGTTCACTGTTGGAGTCAGCCATGCAGAACAGACAGAGTAGACTTGTTCACTGTTGGAGTCAGCCATACAGAACGGACAGAGTAGACTTGTACATTGTTAGAGTCAGCCATGCAGAACGGACAGAGTAGACTTGTACATTGTTAGAGTCAGCCATGCAGAACGGAGAGAGTAGATTTGTACATTGTTAGAGTCAGCCATGCAGAACGGAGAGAGTAGATTTGTACATTGTTAGAGTCAGCCATACAAAACGGACAGAGTAGACTTGTACATTGTTAGAGTCAGCCATACAGAACGGAGAGATTAGATTTGTACATTGTTAGAGTCAGCCAAGCAGAACAGAGTAGATTTCTACATTGTTAGAGTCAGCCATGCAGAACGGACAGCGTAGATCTGCACAATTTGAGAGTCAGACATGCACACGGACTGTGTACACTTGCTCACTGTAAGAGTCAGACATGCACACGGACTGTGTACACTTGCTTATTGTAAGAGTCAGACATGCACACAAACAGTGTAGACTTGCACATTGCAAGAATCTGTCGTGCACACAAATTAGTTATACACATTACGCGAACACATAGACATAGCTGTACAAGTGCAAGAACCAGTTGTCTGCACAGAGTATTGTGCAAACTGCACGATCCAGACGTGCAGCATACGAACAGACATGATTATGGCGCACATTCGAGTAGACATTGTCACTGTGCACATTGTAAGATTGATTCTGGAACATAGAATAGTAATGCACATTGCAACAGCCAAACACGAGCAGAGTAAACTGTACACACTGCAAGAGTCGTTCGTACACAAAGTCAAAGCACACGTGTACATTGTCAAAAGAGACATGAATACAGTGTTACCATCTGGACGAACTAAATATCCTAGGGGGATTTATGGTGGTATCCTAGATTTTTATATAGACCAGTCAACACTTAATAGGTGATGTTATCCCAGTCATGCGTGCCGCTTTTACTTTCTAAGACAATTTCTTGGTGCTCATTTAACAATGTGTAGAGTTGGAAGTGTTAAAATAAAAATATTGGCAACAGTGTAAATAAGATGACCATCTGTTGCTCCGCCATTCTGTCAGCTGTCAAATAGCGATAACAGTGCTAATAACAAATCTGTCCAACACGGCCATGGCCTAGTGACTAGACGCTTGTTTGCAGACCTGAAGGTCTTGGGTTTGAATTCGCATCGAGACAGGTTTCCCCCCCCCCCCCCGCCCCTCGCCCCCATCCATTGACTCTGACCTCGCACGTCGACCTAACCTAAAATGGGAACCGGTTTATGTCCTGGGAAGTAAAGGTGGCCCGTGTGATTTAACCACATCAACCACCCAGTGCCCATTGGTCTATACAAATATTGCAAGTCTAGCATCATATGCCCAATTCGCCACTGACCTAAAACAGGTTCTTTACTTTACTGCCCAATGTCAAGGACACATAATAACGAGGTGAAATACAGGTTGTGAACAAATAGTGTACAGCTTACAGCTAGGGTCCCTATGCCCCGCAGGGATCCTAGAGGCTTTTTATTATACGAACACGGACTACCTCGTTTTAGTGAATTATGACCCGAGGAATCAAGGTCAAGCTAAGAGTCGAACCCAGCCTTCTCATTCCGTACTTATTGGTATCTGACGTCACCACCACAAAGCCACGGTAAAAATAATATCCACCACTATCATCATCAACATCACAGTAAATCTGAACTAATTTCCTAGCTCCGTCACAAAATGCCGTAAATGTTACAATTTTACAGCAGTCAGCAATAAATTGATTAAAGCCGGAGTTAATAGATAGAGGCACGGAAAACACAAAGTATATCGTGTTTGCCACACAGCCTGCCTTATATTCCGACACCTCTCTTTAGGAACTATCATAATACAAACTGTGTGTCTTGGTGCACATTCAGTATATAAACAAAGACAACAAACATATCCAAAAAGCTTTCCTCGGGTTCAGTTGTGCACTAACAATATATAGTCAACGTTAAAACTACACGCATGTTGAGAAACAAACCCGCTAGCAGAATACAGTACCCAGTTAGATACCTAATAAATATCGCTCACAATGCACAGAAGGAACAGGCGCTTAAGGGATCGATATTGCTAGCAAACAGGATATTTGCTTTTGCTTTGATATTGGACGAGTTTCTAAATGTTGGGTTATCCCCCTTGTAGCAGCTAGAGAAGCACCCGGAGCCTGCACGAGCTGTACTGGCCAGTGTCATGTAAAACTACGCATCTACTATAAAAAAAAAAAAATGTCATACACGTCGACTGATTAGGGGTGTTTCCGTCGAAGTCGAAGTGCAACTGCCTAAAAGTCGAGGAACCAAAGGTCTGCTAAAAAAATAGTCGAAATTTGTAAAACGGCTGTGCACACAAAATTCAAGTTCTAGCAAAAAACTAAGGTCCAGAAGTGGACGAACAATTGACACTCTCCTCTTTAGTTCACAAACCATGAACACAAAGAGGAAGATGCACAAGGCGAAGACGAAGAAGCAGAAGGAAGAAGGAGGAGGAGGAGAGAAGAAGAAGAAGAAGAAGGAGAGAAGAGAAGAAGAAGAAGAGAGAAGAAGAAAGAAGAAAGAAGAAGAAGAAGAAGAAGAAGAAGAAGAAGAAGAAGAAGAAGAAGAAGAAGAAGTAGAAGAAGAAGAATAAGAAGAAGAAGAAGAAGAAGAAGAAGAAGAAGAAGAAGAAGAATAAGAAGAAGAAGAAGAAGAAGAAGAAGAAGAAGAAGAAGAAGAAGAAGAAGAAGAAGAAGAAGAAGAACAGCACTTGGGACATTTCCAAATCGGCCTTATCGTCAGCAGCCAGCGAAGAGTTTCAATTCCACTGGTGAAAGAAGCATTTCGATTATGCGTCCGTCTCGCCTTTCCTCTGAGTCTAAGGTGTTGATCAGATCCCTTATCACTGCTATCTGCACCATTCTCTCCAGACCATAATGTTCTATTCGTGTTTCCGCATTGTTCACCTGCCCCCAAAGAGCCTTGACCACATCTAGCTTGTCAGCATAGATTCGGCACCTCTGAGGCGATGCTTGCCACTCTGCATTAAGCATGCCTGTCCCTACCGTTGTTAAAAAATGTTTATGAGTCGGATATAATCACCACATGTGTGTGCAGCTGGTTCTCAAGCAGGGGAAGGACTGCATCCAACTTCATTCTAAAACTAGACGTTGTGCTATCATACACTGGACTGGACACAGAGCCATTCGTATAGATAAATACATAACTGGGCGGAAATCAGTTGTTCAATTTGTGATTCTGCAGTGCCTGCTGGCCAATTCATGTACTCCGCGCCAAGGGTGATTAAACCCTGGACAAATCATCCTTTGGCTTGGACGTAGACTTCTCCTCTGCCATCATTGCTCACAGCAAACACACATCTCTTATGGTGTCTGTAGCATGCACCATGTCAGGTTTTCCTCTAATCACCCTGTGACCCATAACTGTGTCCAGTCTTTGAGAAAAAGGTGGTTTTGAACTGTCGGCTACTTTGAGGTATGTGAGACCTAGCTTGCAGCACTTTGAGCCTGTCTGCAACAGTCGGTAGTGCAAGGATGTATGTATGACCTAGCTTGCAGCACTTTGAGCCTGTCTGCAACAGTCGGTAGTGCATGGATGTATGTATGACCTAGCTTGCAGCACTTTGAGCCTGTCTGCAACAGTCGGTAGTGCAAGGATGTGTGTATGACCTAGCTTGCAGCACTTTGAGCCTGTCTGCAACAGTCGGTAGTGCAAGGTAGTGTGTATGACCTAGCTTGCAGCACTTTGAGCCTGTCTGCAACAGTCGGTAGTGCAAGGATGTATGTATGACCTAGCTTGCAGCACTTTGAGCCTGTCTGCAACAGTCGGTAGTGCAAGGATGTGTGTATGACCTAGCTTGCAGCACTTTGAGCCTGTCTGCAACAGTCGGTAGTGCAAGGATGTGTGTATGACCTAGCTTGCAGCACTTTGAGCCTGTCTGCAACAGTCGGTAGTGCAATGATGTATGTATGACATAGCTTGTAGCACTTTAAGCCTGTCTGCAACAGTCGGCAGTGCAAGGATGTGTGTATGACCTAGCTTGTAGCACTTTGAGCCTGTCTGCAACAGTCGGCAGTGCAAGGATGTGTGTATGACCTAGCTTGTAGCACTTTGAGCCTGTCTGCAACAGTCGGCAGTGCAAGGATGTGTGTATGACCTAGCTTGTAGCACTTTCAGCCTGTCTGCAACAGTCAGTATTGCAAGGACATATCGTATTTATTGACTACTGGTGGCATCCTGTGTACATTATAGAATTAACCGCTTGGTTTTATTTTGAATGTGTTCAAGCTTCACTAGCTGAGTCCTCGATACTGTGAACTGCCCTAGTCTAGAATCCGTCATCAAAGTAATGAAGTGCTGGTACATTATCGCTGGTATTTGTTGCTTCATGTCCATTGCTGCAATATGCCAAGTTTAAGCTTTTCACAGCAATGCTTCAGTAACAGTACTACTGGAGCTCCAGTAAAACTTAGGACCTTTCTTCAGTTCCTCGGTAAAGGTTGGGAATTTTTTTAGGGGTAAAATTAGGATACTAGCCTTGAGCAGTTCCTGGCAACTGCACTAATGATACCAATAATTACATAAAACAAATGCCTTCTACTGCGTGATTTACCACTGTTAAGGACGGCTTGAGATAAGTGGCTTCTGGGGCTGAAGATTTAAGGCCACATGGCTGGCGCAGTCGCCACGAACTGTGCAGGTTGAGATATTTTATCTTTTACTCCTTGCAAAAAAATGGATAGTCCTTTACCGCATGCTGGATACTGTCCCCTCGGTGTGCTGACTGGTTGCTAGGGTTTTTTCATTTGTAAGACATAGATGACATTCTGAATGCACACAGTTGGTAACGAGAGACGATATCCAGTTATATTCTTTATTGAACATTGACAGATGATCTGGTCCAGTCAATATCTATTATTGGCTAGCAGGTCCAACAAGAGAGGATGACATTTATCAAGTACAGAATCGGCGTCTACTACCACCAACACTCGTTACCTTTCAGTCCTGTTTCATTCATTCATTCATTCAGTAGCATGTCCCTCGCGGAACCTCGCTGCCATAACAACCCTCCGGAAAACCTTCCTATCATGAGCAAGATGTCCTGCGTCTGATACACCCATCTGGAGATCATCTGCCACATCCTGCACCCATCTTCTCCTTGGCCTTCCTCTTCCTCTCTTCCCAGGCATGTACCCCTCCATTATTGTTCTCTCTAGACTTCCATGACGTTTCAAGTGACCAAAATATTTCATTACACACACGATATATTCAATGGTTGATCTAGCATCTCTGATCATGGCGGTTAGACTCCTTGGCCGGTTGGAACTCGTCGGCTACCACTTCTGGTTAGGCTGTCACCAGGTTGTCGTCTGGCTGTCCTCTCATGGAATAGAATCTCCTTCACGTCTTCGATTCTAGAATGTCACACTCACTTCTCTATCAGACACAACCTTTCACGCCATCTGACGAGCACATACTACCTGATTAGATCTTGGTCTAATCAGAATGCTACTGGCACCATTAGTATCGGAACTCCTCGCTGGCTACTGAAGATGGGGACGGAGCGCTTATGGAAATGCCCTGAGTGCTGTGATGTCGGTTCTTGAATCAAATCAACCTTGGTCTAATCTTATAACCATCGTTTTAGGTTTCACGTCCTGATTTGAGTTCTGTTCGTATATCTCGTGTTTCTACGAGTATTCACATTCGCATGTATTGCTTTCTTATCTCATGTTGACTCCTATATTAATTATTGTTTAGAGAATGCCTACAGAAAAATACCAACATTACCCATGAGAGCTTAAAATACTGACCACTCCCTAGACCTAATGTTCAACTCCAACCCCCCCCCCCGCCCCACACCCCTCCCCATTTTCTCCCCTTCCACCGCTCCACATTTTCCTAGGCTTCAATCGTCCTCAGAGTTGTGAAAACAGAAAGTACTTGCAGTTGTTTGACAGTAATGCTTTCTCTGTGTTTGCCATTAACTCTTTCAGAACAAGATACATACCATATAACTGGTGATATCTAAGGAAGTTTTCACTTCAATTGTAAGTTTGTATCAGAAAACGAAAGTTGAATAATAGGACTATATAAGAAACGGAGTTAAAGCGTCATTTGCAGCAGATTGGTTTAACTGGATTTACATTTCTTGTCAATATAAAGTCACTCAGTTTATTTGCTTCTTTCTGTATTGCAGCGGAATAATCATCAGGTGCCACCACGAGGAACATACCAAGTTCTACAGTCGTTGCTATCAGCCACACGGTGGTGTCATGTTTAGAAATTCTAATAATAGAATTGGATAGGGTGCCCCGCCCTACAACTATCGCCCTTGTTAGGACTGTTATAAAACTTATATATATATATATATGGCAAAGGGGCAAGGCAGAACATGTTCTCCACTGGGTATCACCTGACCTTGCTATACTACTGCATGACATACAACATTAATATGTAGCTGCGTAACAAAAGTTTGTTGGGGCGGGGATCTTCTTCCTTGCAGCAGACTAAATACGCACATGTTAGCACAGACAAACATGGAGAAAAAGTTTCCCATAGCTGGCAATCAGCCACTCAAACTGTAGTCAACATGTAGCTGGGAAGTGGCGCTGGTCCGTGTGTGCGTGTGTGTGGGGGAGGGGAGGGGTGAATGCTTTTGAACCTACACCTACAATAATTAAAGGAGCTGCAGTGTAACTAGGAAGCTTCTTTCTCTTCTTCGTTGGCCTTTTAGAGGGTGGTAGGTAATTTATAGCTAGGCTGCGACATTTGTATCCTTCAGCCCAGCACGTCAGATTTCAAGAAATATTTAATCGCCTTTTACTACATTCTTGTTACAGACAGTCGGCGTCTGTGGCTTAGGCGTTGCGAACGGGCTCGTAATGCCGGTCTGCAAGGTTCGATCCCAGCTGCAGGCCATACGACAGCGGACCTTCTTGCATTGGTTTCGACAGTAGTGTAGAGAGCAGACGGTACAAGGAGCAATGGCAAACTACAGAACGTAAATTTACCTAGGGGAGAAAATCAAAACGGCTAACAAATGCTAGCGATGATTCTGCAATGTCGCGTAAAGGATTCGCAACTAACTTGTGTGTTACAGATAAGAAATGAACTCGCCGAACGGGTATATATCGACGAACAAAATAAATGCAAAACAAATTACTCGATTTTGGCTTCCATACTTGATATACTTTACTTCATGTGATATCTTTTAAATATTCGCAGCTATTTTTGGAGATACTGTGCTTCCAGTGCCAGACTTGGACATTATTTAGGACTAACATACTTTTTAACGCCTGTGAAATAGGATGCCTGAGAAAAGACTCCAACTTAACCATCAGACACAAAGTTAGAAATGATATTATCAGACAGACAGAAGGAACAAAACCATGTATTGAGAAACAGAAGATCAAATGGTTTGGTCCATTTTGTAAGAACGCAGCGAGAAAACTGCCAATGCAGGCGCTACACATGAAAGGACCTGAAGTGAAAGCAAGAGGACGTTCTAGGAGAAAATGGATTGAGGACATTAAAGAGCTTTCTACATCGATATGGCATGACAGTAGCCATTCATGCCCTTCAAGCCATGGATCGCAAACTGTTCGTATACAAGCCTGCTAGTCACGGCCTTATGTGACAGTGTCAGAAAGGAACACGATTGCCCTACAGCTTGTGTGGACGACCAGCCATGAGTGGGTACCAGGTAGAGTCCTGGGAAGTAAAGGTGGCCTGTGTGATGCTGACCACATCACCCACCAAGTGCCGTTTGGTCTATAAAATATAGGTCTTGTCCTGTATACCGACTAGACCTGAAATGTTTGGAGAAGGGTTCTTTACTTTTTACTTACGAAGTCATCGAAGTTAGAAGTCGCAAGTCAAGTAGCGAGTCGTTGGACAAAACTCCCAAGACACAACGTTAATTATACAGACTTTATACAAGTCGGGCGACTCGGGTCCCGATCTCTGCCAGTATTGGATTGTTCCTGCGAAGGTGGAGTACATCTGCCTGAGAGACAAGAAACTAACAGTTTGCATATAATTAAGCCGGATCAGCAAAACGGATCTAGTCGCACAAGAAAAACAAGACCAAGGTCTCGAAGTGGACAAACAGCCAGAACTTTCTGCCAGAATTTTAGCGGGCTAAGGGAAAAAAAACATGTTTTACTGAATATAGTAGCTACATTTTAAGTAAGAAAACAATAATTATGTACGGCTGATGATATTGAAAGCATCCAAACATCCCTTGTACCCATAGACGTCAGGAGTTAGGGACTCAGGTTTCCTGAGCGCCCCAACGACCCCCCACCCCCCCCCCCCCATCTCCCTCCCAAATAATTTTTTTTATTGTTTTTTATGGGACTATGAGGTCTTCTTTATCTTTTTATAGACATTGTTAGACATTTTCATATTATTTCAAACGTTACATTTGTTAACTCTTTATCACGTTATTAATAATAACAGTAATAACAATAAAAGTAGTAGCAGTAATAATAATATTAATAATAATAATAATAATAATAATAATAACAACACCAAATTGAATAATGTGTTGAAAGTATGGGTGCACAGCAATGTTTCAATCGTGTCAGGGCGCCCGCTTGTTACCCACAAATGAGTTTGTAGAAGCACCCTGTTGGCTCGGCTGATGCAAGGCGTCTGTGTGCAGGTGGCTTGTTTGTTTACGTGAATTCTGACATTAAACGGTCAAAAGGGGAAAGAAACGGAACGAACAAACTAAAAGGCGTCTTGTTTTGACAGAAAAACAATCTGTTATTTGCGTTGGCCGTGGCGGCATGGATTCTAAAACAGTTTAGTGGATAGTGATATCTAGTTGCAAATTTAACTACAAAGGACATGGCAAGTTAAATGATAAAGGAGTGGGGGGGGGGGGGGGGGGGGGGGATTTGGGTAAACAAAATATTTCAGAATATAGCCAAATGTCCATGTGGCTTATCTGGCATATAGGGCTAGATCTATATTTTTATAGACCAATCGGCACTCGGTGGGTGATGTGGTCAACATGACGCCGGCCGCCTTTATTTCTCCTGACTCTACCCGGTACTCATTTAAGGATGGGTTGACCTGGGAGCCTAGGTCAGTTTTGAAAAAAATCTGGCTCTGTCAGGAACTGAACCCACGACCTTCAGATCAGCAAGCGAGCGTCTAGTTAGAATAAACTATCAAAGGAGGTGAGGACCACACAAACGAGACGTGAAATGGTCGTTCGCGACCCACAGGCTGAGAACCGCTGCGTTATAGGCTTTTAGAGTATCGGTGACACGGGGCTGAACTTATATGTTTCTAGACTGATAAAAAGCACTTGGTGAATAGAGGTGTCAATACCACATGGGTCACTTTTACGTCCCAAGGCATTTCTTCGTACCAATTTTAGTCTGGGGAGCAGCCGTAGTGTAGCGCCTGGAGCTCGCCTGCGGATCAGAAGATCGTGGGTTCAGTTCGCTTTCATTTTCACTCAGCCTTCTTCTTCTTCTTCTTGTGTTCGCATTCTGATTTACACCGACAGACAGGTTCTTGTGATAAATTTGACCGTTTTTATGAGTTCATTTTTAGTCCCATACAACTTTGTGTGCAGTGGTGACTCTCTGGGCCAGTATTCTCTTCTTCATGGGATGAACAAGGGACATTCTTGCAGGACATGTTCTGTAGTCTGCACACATAGCCCACAAGAACACACGGGTGAACTTCTTAGACGAAGCCTGTGCATATGCTGGTTAAGTTTGTTATGTCCTGTCCTGAGACGTAGGACAATGACCTGCCCATGCCGGTCAAGTAAGTGGTAGTC
>CAJHNH020000052.1:0-27500 GCA_905116865.2 Candidula unifasciata | reverse complement strand
GTGTCCTGGATAGATGGGTGGGTAGATGAATGGAGGGAATGATGGATGACTGTATTAGTGGATGAATGGAATGGTAGATGAATGGATGGGTGGGTAGATGAATGGAGGGAATGATGGATGACTGTATTAGTGGATAAATGGAATGGTAGATGGATGGATGGATCGACCAAATATGAGATGAGGTAAAAACATGAGTCTAGTAACAATGTGCTTCTCTCTTACTGTCAGCTATCAAAAAGAGACAGTAAGGGTGATTTTTATACAAAGTATTAGTCGAGCCCAAGTGCAAAGCTGGTAACAGCCAGAATGGAAGGAAGCGGTGAAAAATAGCATTGAGTGGATGGTGGGATAAATGGTGAGGGTAGATGAATGGGCGGGACGATGGTTATGTTCGTAGATAGATGCAATGGTAGATGGATGGATGGATCTGCCTATATGTATGCTGAAATATTTAAACAGGTTTGTTGCTTTGTTTTAGTATCCAGAAGGCATGAGTTAACCTTTAGGCTTGGTATTATGGATATCGCAACTTTTCAGCCTTGATTCCATTTTAAATACCGTAAAACTGTTAGAAATGTGGCTTTTATGCCTACCCCCGGGAGTAAACCGGGACCACAAGGAGTTCGTCACCCGCTCACCGCGCAATCCGGTTTAGCCAACTACGCTAGAGAGCCGGGGATTTAAACAGGTATAAACAAGGGTCTCATACTGTGATGCTTCTCTCTTACTGTCATCATGCAAGTAAAGACAGTAAGGATGATTGTTATACAAAGTATCAATCGAGCCCTCGCGCAACAACATCGTGTTTCCTGAGATACCTGCTGTGTAGGTAGCAGAGACTAGTGATGAATTGTACATTGGGTATGTGTGCAAAGAAACGTGGGGAGCGATGAATGGATGGACACATCGAATAATAGGCTGAGTGGATTGGGATGAATAAATGATATGATATATGGGTGAACGAGAGTATGAATGGGTAGATGGAAGGATGTATGGATGGATAGGTCTGAATGTATGTTGATCTGACATCGCGTGAACAAGGGTCTTGTGATGCAGTGCTTCTATATGACTGTCAGATGTCACACAGAGACAGTAAGGATGATTGTTATACACAATATCTGTCGAGTCAGAACTGCATACCCCCAGTGTGTACACACACTTACCATCTCGGTAGTCAACACGAGATATGTACACTGTATAGGAGGAGTGAGTTCAAACACTATCACGAAATTGTTATACATTAGGACAGTGAATCCATATGTAACGAGGAAAAATGAATGGATGAATTAAAGTTTGAATGAAAAGGGGAGAGAAAAGAGAAGAAGAGAGAGAGAGCGAGAGAGAGAGAGAGAGAGAGAGAGGTATGTAGGGGAGAAACAAAACAGAAAGGGGGAGAGGAAGGGGAGAAGAGTAAGGAGAGGGAAGACCAGAGAAAACTTGGTATATACCTAGAGAGAGAGAGAGAGAGAGAGAGAGAGAGAGAGAGAGAGAGAGAGAGAGAGAGAGACACTAGTATCCAAGTATGCAGTGTCAAGCAACCAGCAACATAATCTGTCGAGACCTAGGGGATAACCCTCATGTTTTTTAACTGGAATATCACGACAGTCAGAAACTAACGTGGGATGGGCGTGGATGTACTGGGGAGGGATGGATGGGTGGGAGGGAGGGAGGGGGATAAGGGTGCGTTACCAGGACACTGGTAATTTATAGGAAGCTATGTTGGGTGTTAAGGCCTACTGGTGAGAGGTTACCCATCAAATATATAAGTAGGTTTTTCAAAGTTTTCCGATGTCGATCGTCAGATGAGCAGGATCTGATGGCCGTGACCTGAATGTCAGCGGTCCCACGATGGTCAGCGTTGTTGAAATGAGTGGAAACTGGCCTTGCTGTTTGGTTAGTGATGTCACGAAGGTGCTGGCGAAACCTGTCGGCTAAGCGAAGTCCGGTTTCCCCGATGTACTTGATGTTGCACCGTTTGCAGATGATAGCATAGATGACGTTCCTACTGGTGCAGGAGAATTCCTTTTTGATGCTAAAAGTGCCTTTAGGAAAAGTCACATCTGAAGTATTCAGTACGTATGGACAGGTGTTGCACTGAGATCTAAGACAAGCCTTAGTGCCCGGATGAGTTGGGGCGGGTCCCCGTACTCTACTGTGTACCAGTAAATCTCTGAGGTTGCGGTCCCGCTTATATGCCAGTAGAGGTGTCTCTGAAAACACAGCGTTGGTTACTGGGTCTGCTCGGAGGATAGACATATGACGGAATAGGATGTTCTTGATAGCAATGTTTTGAGGGTGGTAAGTTAAGGAAAGTATGGGTCTAAGGTTCTGCCGTTTAGGCCTGGGGATGAAAGCATCCACCCGACTGATGCTCTGGGAGCGGCGGAAGGCAGATTCTAAGACAGACTCAGGATATCCACGTGATCTAAAGAAATCCATCATTTCGTGGGCCCTACTGTGAAAGTCATCATCATCCTGGCATAGTCGTCTAAGATGCAAGAGTTGAGAGAAATGAATGGCGTCCTTACAAGACCGAGGATGAGAGGAGTCATAGAGTAGAAAGGCATGGGAGTCGGTCGGTTTATAGTAGACCGATGTAGTGAGACCACGAGGGTTGATAGAAACTGAAAGGTCCAAGAAATTGACTGAAGAGGAAGAAATATGGTGGGTTAGTTTGATACTGATGTGAAAATTCGAGAAGAATTCGATGAAGTTTTCCAGTTCCACTACTGATATATCAGTGACACCAAAACCATCATCAATATATCTTCTATACAATTCAGGGACTCGACCTGTGTATAGTTGCCACACCTGGTATTCCAGAAAACCCATGAAGAGGCAGGCATAACTAGGGCCCATTTTAGTGCCCATAGCCACCACACTAATTTGGGCAAGTACTGGCCGTTAAACTCAAAAGAAAAGTCAGAACCAACTCTGCTAAACGAATGATGGGTTCAGTGGCAATGGCTGGATTACTGCGTTTGTCCAGAAAGAAACGCAACGCCGAGAGGCCATCACTGTGAGGGATGGAGGTATACAGTGAGGCAACATCCAAAGTAAAGACCTGATACCTACTATGGTCTGAGGTGAAAATCATAGACTCAAAAGTTACAATGGCATGATTGGTGTCCTTCAGGTAAGACGGGAGCTCGGCCACTAATGATTGAAAAATGCTGTCCAAAAATGCAGATACATGCTCGGTTGGACACGAGCAAGCTGAAACTATGGGCCTCCCTTTGTGAATTTTAGGCAGCATGTTAAAGCTAGGTTTCCCCAAACAGTTGTCATAGATGTGAAGTGACTTGGCTCTCTGGGGAAGGAGGTCTTGTGTGATGAGTGTCGCTACCACTGATTTCACTTTATGATTGTTAGCCAGCGTGGCGTCTTCCATGCGCGGGTGGTAGGAAGCACCATCCTGAAGTTGTCGCTGCCCTTCTTGGATATATATAGATCTCTACGCCAGACTACGATTGCTCCCCCTTTGTCTGCGGGTTTGATAACGATGTCCTCACGACGCTGCAACTGAGTTAACGCTTGTTGTTCTGCTAGCGTGAGATTGGAATGCCTAAGTGGCTTCGGCTTCAGTTGTTGTATATCAAATGCAGATGTGACTGGATTAGGGGTCCAGGTTGACTTCCGTTTGGAAATTCTAGTGAAAAAAATCATCACCTGCAGCAGCCGAGTTCGTATCGCAGTTTCTCGTGCTGTGAAAAAATTTTAGTGTGAGTAACCGGATGAAACGATGGACATCCTGCAGGGAAGCGTACCTGTCACATGAAGGCTTCAGGGGAACAAAACGAAGACCCTTGTTTAAGACTGATTATTCTGCGTTAGATAAAGGGAGATCTGGTGGGATGCACACCACTAGCTTGTCACAAGCGGTGCACCAGCAAAGGCCACCAACCCAATCCATCATCCCTTGATACCTTACCCAGGTAAACTCAATTTACTTATTTGCCAGTATTCCAACAAGCCCCGCCAGTGGTGACACTGGGTCACCTGCCTTGGAGAACAATTGAGACAACATCATCAGCTAGTGTCCAGCCTAAGTGACTCTGTAAGCAGTGACAATGGGTCCGAAGCCTTAGAGGCCAGCTAAAACTACCACCTTGGCATCCAGTGATCCAGATCTAAGGTGTTGCTAATGGGAATTGGCTGTGGCAACACCTTAGGTCTGGTCCACTCCCATTAGCATAAGTTGACACAACAGGTAGTCTCAATGTACCTTAGCTCTGCCTAAGCTCCAAGGTTCCAGTACTTTTTATGCAGCCTCCTAATACCTAGAGGCCTATTCTCACGCCAGTGTCGCTAGGGACACATGGTACCAAACCGACATTTGTGTAGAACGATCGGCTTTCCATGTGGAAAGTTATCAATATCACGCCAGAGAGCAGCACATGAGAAGGAAAACAAATATTCAGTCAGTTGATCAATATTAAAAAATTAAAAAAGGAATTGAAAGAAGAAAAAATGTTGGAGACGTAGATGTTCCGATGTGTTTTGAATATCTTAGGTCAGCAGCAAATATAGCTTGTAGTTTACCGTCCGCAGAAACCACATGTTACTTGGGGACACGGTATACTCATGTACTGAAACCAGTTGAATTAATTGTTGGCAATATGAGAACATTTTTGATTGAAACGTGTGACTTTACAGGCAAGATAAATGCGCTTTGTTTTGACAGAAAGACGCACGCTTCTCGAGCACGTTGTCTAAGATCCCGTATATCTGTTAAGTTACCTTACGTACATATGAATATTCCATGTATAGTACTCATTTGCTTCTTAAAATTTGTATTAGGTGTCTTATGCCGTTAAGTAATGTAAACTACTTAGAAAAGGGGACATTTATGGTGAAGATCTCTGGGGTCGTTACTGGAATTATGGTGTTCGTGTTTTGTACGACGCTTTCACTAGGTTGCTGTGAAGAAACCAATCTATACGGGATGAAGCTGAGATAGTAATCATCCCCAACCTAAACTTTGCCTCTGCCCGGCTCTCTAGCGTAGTTGGTTAAACCTAACATCGCGGTAACCGGGTGACGAACTCCTTGTGGTCCGGGTTCACTCCTGGGGGTAGGTAGAAAAGCCCCATTTCTCACCTAATTTACGGTACCTATCATGTAATCAAGGCCGAAGGGTTGCGATATCCATAGTACCGAGTCAAAGGGTTTCCAACTCATGGTTTCTGGATATTAGGGAAAAAAACTGTATTCTGTGCTGCTCTCTCTGCTGTTGTAGGCTAGACTGTGTGACTGCACTGTATTTCAATGTATTTTCATTTGTTGGGTTATTCTGCACTTCCTCAATGTGAAGATCACCCTCATTTCTGTTCTCACTAAGAATGTATTGTCTACCTTGCCTATCTGGGCATGTAAACACTGGAGCTATCGGTTTGTGGCAGTGGAGCCTCTAATGTAGGGGTGGGTAACCTATGGACCGTGTTCCAAAACTGACCAGCCAAAATTTTTTTACCAGCCTGCGAGGCTGAGGTAAAATTATTATATAATCTGACCCTTAAGCTGACAAAATAACAGAACACCAAAACAAACGTTCGTGTGCAAAAAGAAAAAAAATCCAGATATTAATATCCAAAAAAAGTGATACCCTAAACCAGGCATATTCAACTGCTGGCCCGCAGGCCAAATCTAGCCACCAAATATTTGATCCTGCCAGGACACACCTCCACGCCATACAACAAGACTGTCAAGAATCTTCTCTCATTGTCCTTCTCTATCCCTCCTTCCACAGATCTTTCCAGTGGTCGCCACATGTTCCATTTCCCCTCATCTTATAACATGGCCGAAAAATGATGACTGTCTCCTTCTAATGTTTGTGAATAGTTGTCTTCGGGCTCCCGCCTCTATCAAAACCTCTTGGTTGCTTTTTTTTTTTTTTGGCTGTCCAATGTATTTTAAGCATTGTTTTGTAAAACCACATCTCTCAGGCCTCTAGAAATTGTTTGGCCTGCCTACCGATTATCCAGGACTTACAGCCATATGTTAAAACTGGATGTATGTAGCAAGCCATAATTCTTTTTCTAACCTTCAATGACAAAGATATATTGCATAAGATGTTCTTCATTTTATAAAATGCAGTTTTTGCCTGTTCTGTTTTGTTTCTTATTTCAGTAATGCATCTTCCATCTGATGTTTTCCATGTGCCCAGATACTTAAATTTATGTACTTGTCCCAAAATAACACCATTGCTTTTATTACACTTTCAGGAATAATTCTCTTTTTTGATACCACCATTACTTCTGTCTTCCCACTATTCAAAGTGAGGCCCATTCTTCCACGTTCGAATAGTGTATAGTGTATAAAATAGATCTAAAAAAAAAAAACATTTATAATGTCAAATGTACGCTGAAATTTTACTTCACAAAATGTAGTACAATTAAAAATATTTCATGTGTTGCATCCTTCAATCAGTTAGTCTGTGGTAACTAACACCTAGGAATGAAAGTATTCTTAGTTTTATAACAAGTAACTAACATTAAATTGTGACTGACAGCGTAGTTAATCCATGTAAGCGGCATAAGCTTTAAAAAAATTCGTTCCATGTTGTCAGCATTAAGGCAGCTTCTTGTCTCACTGAAGGTATTTCCAGCTGTACTAAACAGACGTACTCTTGATACGCTCGTAGGTGAGGTGGTGCACAAAGAAAACGCTTGACAGTATGAACCAAGGTGGGAAATCTTGATATGTTTATTTTCCACCAGTCCAGAAACGGGAGGTAACGACTATTCGCATTTGGCCCGACCGCAACTATTCGGCCGAATACCGAATAGTTATTAGGTCCACTATTCGGCCCCGAAGCGAAAACGAAGCGAATATTCGGTACAGCCCTAGTCTAAACAGAAGATGTCGCATTAGCTGAACATTGTCAGTATGTGACATCAAATTTAACAAATCAATTCATATCTATATTCAAAACAATGTTTTCCTGTAATGAATTTAAATAATGCGGATACAAACAATACATTGCACAATTTATTTCGTTACGGTTTCTCAAGGAATGCCTGAAAACAGGATAATTTTATGTTGATGTAGCTCTGTAGTAACGCACCTGATGAAATACAGCGAAATATGCCTGGCAATAAATTGTGCAATGTATTGTTTGTATCCGCATTATTTAGAATCTAAAATTGTTTGTGTTTCTGTTTGGTTAGCTGTCAGCTGGGCCGCCAAACAATTTTCCTTGTTTTGGTGGGCCCGGGTATAGACAGGTTGAGGAACATTGGTCTCTACATGAACGTCTCCAACTCTTTATAACTAACTGTATTCTGACCATCTGTCTTCAAACTATGTCACTTTCTCCTGGGCAATTTCATACGGTGTTATGGCGGCAGCAGTGTCAATAGATGCCAGTGGCGTACATTGAGACGCACATTGTCAGGTCTACTATATCGCTGTAGGTAATGGTGACATTTGCAGGTGTTTCTTTCTTTTGCTTTCAATGTCTGGCTTCTTCGCCTTGAAGCTGGAACTACGCAATCAAGTATTTTTAACTTTTTCAGTACACAGAAGGCGTGGTATCACATTGACTGCTGCGCTTTGATACCTGGCATCGCGCACTTTTTACACTCAGAGTGCACCAAAATAAAGCAGCCACAGTTGTCTAAGTAACAGAAAAGCAAAACTTCACCTGATGACCTGTTCATATGTTTGTTGCTCTTTGTTGAACACATATTTATCCCCCAATGCTTTCTTTAAGTGATTAGGTCAGCATCACCACGACCCATTTTACTTTGCTTAGAATTTTTTGGTACTCCTGTCTGGTCGAGTCGACCTGGGATACAAATCAACCATTAAAAATAAGCCTCAATACGTATCTGAACCGAATACCTTCTGTCCTATAGGCATGCCTGGGTTCATGTCAAATACATGAATTACATCCCCTTGCTCATTCTGCCTACATGTATTTACTTGGCACTACTGGAATAGTCGTTTTTTACTACTAATGGTTTTATATCTGACTTAGTGCTCTCAGGTCAACCTAGACTACAATTGGTACAATGAAATCACATGGGAAATAAAGGAAACATTGTTCATAATAACCGTTGAATGTCAAATTGTCCTTGAAAATACAGTTCTAGCACGGTGTGGTTACACATTACAGATTTATTTACCTCTTCTCCCTCTTTACAACAACAACTACTCCCACAGCCACCAGCGAGTGTGCAGTACTCTCGTCATAAATATGGTATGATAAACGCTATACTATAGCATGCTGAATTCCAGTTTCGTCCTTTTTAGGAAGACATTTTTTGTTATTTGAAGCCGCACCCTGGCTTTTGCCAGGGGCCGCAATATAGGCAGGCCATAAATATGGCCAATTGTCTGAACGCGGTTTCTGGGACTTCTCCACGGCGATCCTCATCCGCATGGTGGCACTTTGTGTCATCGGGTGTTTATCGCTTGTGTGATGTCCTGGTGGGGTAGAAAGTCAGTCAGTGTGCAGTCGCATTGCTCGTCCCACTACAGGTCTACATTTTTTGTTACTTTAAGGTCCCACTCGGCTGTTGAACCGGGTTTCTGAACTCGTGCACGGGTGAATGATGGTACTTTGTGTCACAGAGTGTTGATCTCTCGTTTTACGGTACTATTGGGGTTGAATCACATCCAGTGGGTAAAAACATATCCCAGTCCCAATATGGGACGCTACTTTTTGTTTATTATTCGGTTAGTTTTGAGTCCCACCTCGGCTTTTGTCGGGAGCTCTAATATAACCCAATGGTGGAACGAGGTATCTGGGAAGAGTGACAGGTGATTCACATCCGAATAGTGGCACTAGGTGGCACTATTATCTCCGGTTGTGTCGTCCTGGTGGGTTGAAGGTCATTCGCTCGCCGAGTGTTTTCAAGTCACTGCTTTACCCAGACTGCAGGTTACGTGGTAACCAGCTGGGGTCCCAATGTAATGGTTGAACAAGGGTTACGGGAATTTCCACATGTTGGATTCTCGTCCTTGACTGTTTGTTTAATCTTGCGGACGACTATTCTGGAGGGAAAAACTATCTACCTAGCACCACTGAGTGGACGGCATAGAACTTCAAGTTACACATACATAAGCTCTACCATTCCTGCCGAACTTAAAACATCTGTAACTCGGTCATGGGCGCCCGCAGGGGGGGGGTGCAAGGGGGGCACTTGCTCCCCCTCCCCCCAGTCGATTTTGTGAAGCCAACAGTGCACAATTTAACTTAGCGTTGCTACATCCTTCGAAATTGTGCAAACTGAATCGTGAACAGTTTAAGGATATAATGTCTACTATTAATCAGGTATACCACATTGATAATTTTGAAAATGAAGCCTTGAGTTGGTTCAATTTTTGGAAAACGCGAGAATACAAAAGAAGCCAAGATTTCATCGACTAGTTAACTTTTACAAAGTTTTATCCGAGTGTCAGGTATGCTTTACTAGTTTTGCTAACATTAACAGCAACAACATGTACGGTGGAGCGATCGTTCAGCACATTACGTCGTGTAAAAACATGGTTAGATCTACAATGTCAGATGAACGTCTGTCTGGATTGTGCATGTTAAGTGTACACAGAGACAAAGTGAACTGCAACAAACAACACTTTATGGACAACATTGTAGATATGTTTGGTAGCGATAACATACGACTCCAGTCCTTGTTTAAAGAATAAATTTTATTTTAAATTTATGTTGTAATATTTTTTGTTATATACATATACTGTGTTAATAAAATATGTGTTGCTACAGTATGCCCTTCATTACTACAGTGTCCTGTCCGTTCGTTCACCATACAAATACGCTACAGTAAATTAAAACTACATTAAAACATTACATAAAATATTTGGCTCCCCACCCCCTAGAAAATTTTCTGCGGGCGCCCATGAACTCGGTAACTGTTGAGTGTCATTTTTTGATATCCGTCGTACAACATGTAAATAATCATGTGCTTGTAGGTGTCTGTGTGTGTGTGTTTTTTTTTTTAAACTGTAAACAAATATTTAGTTTTCATGTTGCCTTTATTGCGGTGTGTGACAAAAAAACAGACGCCGATTCAACACAACAATCAGCATGATTACAGGCTGAGGTTTTGAACCCGTATTTTGAGATTTTTAACAACGGATCAACATCATGACACACGGCTGGTAACCCATTAATGCTCTGTTCTTCTTCTAACAAAATTTGATTTGAAAATCTACCCAAAGTATATCAGGATCCTCACCGAAGAAGCTCAGCACAGTGCATAGGCTCTGTAGCACCGGTGGGGATCCTGAAATACTTTAAGTAGATTTTCAACTCCAGATTTTGCCTAGGCAGCGCCGTTAGGCTCCTCTTTTCGAGTTCCAACAGCAAGGGGAATTTTTACGTGCGCAACAATGCACACGGGCGTCTGATCTCACTACCCAGAGACCAGGTGGAATTACTAGAAGTGCAAGTTCACGTAAAAGAAATCCTAGCCCTTAATTGAACCCGGAACCTTTAGCACTCGAGTCGGGCACCGCAGCATGCTTACAGTAATTTATTAAATTACAGGCATATCATAGGGGTTTCACTCATAGGTGGCAATCTCCAGCATAAGTCTCCAGTGAGTTGTGCATTTTTTATTGAATGGGAAATAGGTTATCAAAATAATCATCACGCATCACTTCACATGGGATATTATTTCCAAGCAATCTCCATGTGTGTGTCAAATACTATATGTATATATATTTTTTAAGTGGACAGAAATTATAAGTCAAAGATCAAAGAATTTCGCTGCATTAAGACAACAGCAGCATCTGCGCAACTGTAGATTAAAGAATCATATGGACACGTGAAATCTAAGGAAACAGAAAAATCCGTGTTGATCCGTACACAAGATGTCGAGATATTTATTAAAGTGTGACAGCGTGAGTTTCGAAAACGCACTGTAGCTGATGTATCTGTTACTGGTGCACTAAATATAACTTCAATGGAGGTAGAACAAGGTATCTGTGATATCTCGAGTTGGTCTGTCATCCAGATACAGATTTTTAAAATCTCTGGATGTTATAGTAAACCTCTAGTCAAAAAAATTACAGCATCTGTGCCATTTTTAATAATGAAATCATAAGGGCAAGAGGAAGCTAAAACACAAATTCGTGTAGTTTCCTACAGGAGTTTGAGACATTGATGACGCTGATAAGAGTTGCCAAGTTTATTGTACTGAAGTTTCTTTGCGTAGATAAGATTAGCTGATTAGTCTGCTATAGTCAGCCGGGTGTCCCTGAACAAAGACATATCCTGGTTTTGTGAGAGTTGGCACCTGTACCTGAAGTGCCAATGGCGTGGATGTTCCTTAACTTTCTGTTTGTGCGGTCCTGTCTGCTGTAGTTAGGTCGTGTAGATATGCCTGATTTACGATAGACAGCCAGGTGTCCAGCAACAAACATGTCCTGGTTCAAAGAGACCTGAATTGTTACATTCATGGATGGGCGTTAGTTCAGATCACTTCCTGGTCTACCACTGGGTATTTGATCTGGTTTTGTCTGGTTGAGTTGAGTTGAGTCAAGAATTGACATCAAAGCACTCGGGACATTCCCATATGTGCTTCGCCCCCATTCTCAGCAGCCAGCGCAGTGTTCCAATACTAATGGTGCCGGTCGTAGCCTGGTTGTATGTCCGCTTTGCCTTTCCTCTGAGCGTAATGTGCCGGCCCAATTGTCTGGTCACACCAGGTGCATCATTCTCTACAGCTCATAATAATTTAGTTTTTCTCCTGACTGCGTTACTTGTTCCCAACGGGCTCTGACCACATCTGCCTTGTCATGTATCAATTCACTACCCAGCGGTGCATATCCAGCCAATCTGTGCCTGTTCATTCCCCACCACGCCGGTATAGCCTAGAGAAAGATCCAAAATATGCTCACTACCTGTGACCTTGCAAGTGAAGCTTGCCACTTTGCTCGAAGCAATTCTATATTCACCTTTCTCAGCATGCTTTCAGAGTCTGTTACATGCTAGATGTCGTGATATTATATGCCAGGCTGCCTTGCACTATAGATTTTCCACTGGCTTTCGCTACGAAACCCCAGGTACTTCTCTTTTTTCTCAACACAGAACCATCTGTGTAGATAATCAGATCATTTGGGCGAGAACTGTCGTAGATCAACTGTTGGATTTCAACCTCAGTAGCCACCGCTGGCCACTCTTTGCACTCCAGGCCTAATTTGATCATGACCCTACATAGGTCAGACCTTTCCTCTGATACTCTGTCCCACTTTCTCCTCCTCCAATGTTCTCCAGCAAGCATATTTGTCTTATTGTGTCTTCTGCCTGAGCAATTCATAGTTTTCCTCTTTTCAGCCTCTGACGCTTAACTGCATCTAAGACTTCATCCAGGGGGTGCTCTTTATCTGCAGCTACTCTGAGGTATGACTTAGCCTGCAGCATATTTAGCCTATCTGCAATAGTCAACAATTTAAGGATGTATCGCATGCACACAATCGTTTTTTTTTTCTTCTTCTTCTTTGTGTTCACCAGCTGTAAACTCTGGTGGAAAGTTCTGGTTGTTCATCCACTTCTGGACTGCAGTCCGGTTTCAGAACCTGAGTGTCCAGACACAGTCCTAGGAACTAGAGGCGGCCGGCGTGATGCGGACAACATCAGCCACCACGATGCGATTGGTCTGTAACATATAATTCTAGCCCTATTTGCATAAAGTCGTGGAGAAGGGTACTTTACTTTTAATCAACGTAATGGTGAATGTGACGTGCGGCAAAGGCTTCATGCTGATGATTGGCCTACCAACGATGAAATAGGCCAAGTGGGGTAAAACAGTAGAAACTTTAATGCTTTCAAACGGTAGAACACGAACGCTATGAGTTAAGTTCCAACGGGTGTATTGATATATACACTCGATCAACAGATGCGAAAATGTGTGATTAAATACAACTCAAGACTCACAGACTCATCTAAACACACCAACCCAAGCCTGGTCGTACATCATCTGACATATTACAAACGACGGGTCGCAGTCCGACCTTGGAACTTAGAATCCGGACATCTCAACGATCTCGGTCCGACCTTGGAATCCGGACCACCTCTTCCGAACTAGTAGTATAAGTATACCGGCTTACTGCCGAACGGAGTAGTCACTATACCAGCTTTCTGTTGAGTTTATAGTGGAGTCCCGGGGTAGAGCGCCTTCAAGTATCCAACTTTGATTACCATTCCTTCGGTGGCATCCCAGGGTAAATCATCCTCAAGGATCCACACGTCTGTCTACTTCAGACTGTAAACATCGAATGCCTTTGACAACAATTCCCTCACTACCTTACGTATTGTTTTGACGTCCCACTTGCTCACTCAGTACTGGTGCGTTCTAGTACATTTCCGCACGCGACAGTGAAGCTTGTTCAATATGCTTGGTTGGGCAAAACTGGCAACTTATGGATCCAGAGTAGTGTAGATGGTTGTTTTCTTCTTTCAGGATTGCAAATGGTTATAATTGTATCCCTGAACGTGGAGATCCTCGTAAACGCATCCTTTGGGCTAATAAACCCTTTTAGTAAGATACAATCATGTGCATTGATAACTGTAGAAAAGAAAAGCTGATCGAGTTGTCCTCTACTGTCCCTCTTCTGTCAAACATAAAAGACAATCATTATCTGACTGTTGAATACTCCACGAAACATAATTTCCATCACTAAGTTAAATAGCTATCAGACTGTTCTTCATGTTCATCCTTCTAGTTGTGTGAAAAGACTTTTTCAGTAATTTCAGTATATAAAAAAAAAATTAACATAAACATAGAAATCGAATGTATGTATTACAGCGCATAGTCTATCTGAAACAACACCCAGTCACGTATATCAGAGTTTCTAGAACATAAACAGCAGTAGTCACTTATAATTGTGTGTCCATTAACGACGTTGTGATGGCGGTCTGTCTCAAGATGAAGAGGTCGCGGGTTCGGTTTCGAACTTTACCCTTCAGTTAGCGTGGGCAGTTGGTTAGACGATATCCTGGGCGGTAAATGGGGCTACAGAATTTCAGTAGGGAACCAACCTCTAGACGGAGAGAGATACAGCCTCTTTCCAATACTTTTTGGTAAGTAAAATTTTCAAAATTTGAAAAATATAAATGGTGATCCAAAAGACGTTATCTAGAGGAGCTCGGTCAATAATGATATACGCCTGGGCAAAAAGTAGGGATGTTGCGTGCTGATTTGGGAGAGTGTAATATTGTATGAAGGGACAGAGTGGTATGATAGTACTTTCCGGGAGTTCAAGGGGAACAGTGTCGACACTGGCCCGAGTAGTGAGGGGGAGAGAATGTTGACCAGTGAAAAGTGTAGTGTCACGAGAAAATAGACTCGTGGTTTCACTGTGTGGGGGCTAACAAGCATGGCTAAAGAGACACAAAGAAAAAGTATGAATTACGTTACACCGTGATTATCATGTAACATCAGCCACCCACATAAGCATGATTCTCGAGAACGCCCACACGAGCGTGCATTTCGTGTAACATCAGCCGCCCACATGGGTTCAGCAAGGATATACTGTGGCTGCGTAGACAGTCCGAGTTAGTGAGTTGTAGCCAGAGAGCTAAAGCACTGGGGAAGTGCGGGGGTAGTACACACCCAGCACGAAAATGCTGCGAGTCAGAGAGTCCAAGACAGAGAGAGAGAGAGACCAAGTCAGGGTCCGTCAATATCTCTCGAGTGAGACAGAGTACCGTGCATCAAGATCTGAGTAAGGGTTGTGGTTACGGTACGGGTCAAAGGTATAGTCCCGAGGGATAAAGTCCAAGGGGACTGGATACTCCAGTAGTGACTGTTCTAGGTGACGACGCAAGCAGATGTAGGAACACCATGGAAACAGAACAGTAGGGATGCCGACGAGAGCTGTGTGTTAGAGGGGACTTCTGTTAAAAGTCATGTCAGTCATCGGAATCCTTCGACAGGCTGCCGTGCTGTGTGCTGTGAAGAACGGGCAAGTGAAGTCCGTCTCCACTCAGCCGTGGTTGTCTTGCTGAAGTCACATCGAGGTCCAGTGGATAGGCGAGTTCGACCTGTTCTGCTGTACAGCGACCCGAGAGTTGTGGGAAGCTTTCGGAGCTGTAGTGGTCAGGGAGAGGACGCTACAAGTTGAGAGAGAGTGAGGACTACATAGACTAGGTGTGAGTGCCATTAGGATCAATGTCTACGTCCCTATGTATGCAGTTTGGTTGATGTGAGGACTTGTGTATACCCTCTTGTGTTCTGTCGAATAAATATACTATATGACGGAGCTACTGTCGTCGAGTCCTGCTTCGAGAGTGTGACAGCGAAAGTTATACCCATAGACGACACTTGGAAGTGTGCTGTTTAGTGTGCAACTCAGATAGCACACAACAAGGGAACAGAATCGGACACACAACAATAGACACAAGGGCAAGATAATAAGGGAGTCGCCGTGGCAGAGCGGCTAGACGCGCGCCGCGGATCGGAAGGTCGTGGGTTCGCTCCCTGGAGGAGACGGACTTTTCTTCAAAAATGACCTTGGCTCCCAGGTCGACCCAGCCTTGAGTGGGTACCGGGTGCAATCCCGGGAAGTAGAGGCGGCCGGCGTGATGCTGACCACATCACCCATCTTGTGCCGTTGGTCTATAAAAATATAGGTCTGGCCCTATATGCCCTATACGCCTAAAGGCGTGGAAAGGGTCCTTTACTTTACTTACTTACTTACAAGATAATAAGGAGACTGAACTGGACGGACGATGACCCAGGAAGGAAAATCCCAGGAAGATAAGGATAAAAGGAATAAATGGGGACCAAGGTAGACAGGAGCTATCTGCCTATGAGGACAGGAACATTGAGCCAGAAAACTGTTAGCTTTAGCCACGAAAGTGCCGCAAATAAACCAGATGACAAATATAACCGGAGATCTTCGTGTGAGTTCCTGGGCCCCACTGTGGGGAAAAAAAGAATAGACCCACTTCCTACCAAAAGCATGTCGTATACGTCGATAATTAAGAGCTTCCTTGGAAGTCAAAGTGCATCTTCATGAGAGGCAAGGAACCAACAGTTTGCAAACGGGTGAGATCTGTGAACCGGATGTGGCAACAACAATCAGTTTATGGTACAGGACTAGATTCCAGAAGCGGACGAACAACCAAAACCTTCCACCAGAGTTTACAGCCGGTGAACGTCAAGGGGGAGAAGATAACCAGGGACTGTTGGCGGCTTCGCATAGCTAACAGCAGGTTGAAGTTGGTGAGGTTTTTTTTTTAAACGGAAACGGAACCAAGCCTATTACTTTTAGACTAGTACCCGTGTGTGAGTGTGTGCGTTTATGCGCGCGCGCAAGTGCGTCTGTGTATGTGTGGTTGTGTGTGGTTGCACGTTTGCGTGATTTGTGCCCTTTCGCTTAAACAGCCACATTTAGCGAACAAACAACGTGTGCTTCTAGCTATCATGTTTGTACTAACACACCAGTCCACCTTATTTTCGACCCCTTAGGACTCACTACATCAGCGGTCAAGTTCTCACAGGTGTACAAACTGGTCATCTGAATGTTTCAGGCCCTCTCTCAGCGGTGAGTCAATGAGCAGCGGGCCCTGAGAGAGAGGGCATATGGCCGGCTCATCAAGGGACAGCAGTTTAATCATAACATCAAGTGATAGGCAATCGACTCTGCTCGACCAGGCACTTATTGTTGATTTTTTTTGCAGCAGTTACTTGAAGGATTGGGAACAGCGGTGGCACAGGGGCTAGCCTTCCACTGGGTGGTTATTAGTCCAAATTCCTGTCGCACTCACACTAGGATTCAATTTCACACATGTGGCGCAACGTTGACTATAGTGCTAGTCCTATATGTTAGGCCAATCGCCACTTGATAGTTCATGTAGTCAGTCCGGCCGCCTTTACTTCGTGGGACATTGTCAGGTACAGAAGTAGTACAATAAGCCTAATTCCATCGAAGCGTATAAATGGAGGCTTTTTAAAAAACTTAGCTTCGCCTTTGGATTCCTGGGCACATTGTAGGTTAAATAAAGAACAGACCCATTGCTCTTAATAAGCATGTCGTATAAGGCGATTTATTAGGAGCATTTGCTTGGAAGTCAAGGTGCGTTTGTCTGAGATGCGAGGAACTAACAATCTGCATGTAATTCAGCCAGATATTTCAGATGGACTGGAACGCAAGACGCATGTTCTGGAACAAGATCAAAGTCTATAAGAGGACGAACAACCCAGAACATCCGCCGGTGTTTACAGTTTCGTGAAGACTAAGAAGAAGTAGACGTGAATGCTATGTCTGGTTCTATCACACCGTTGAAAGTCACCGGCAGTCTGAACAGATCAGACACACACAAACAACGTTTGCTGACGTTGGCTTTGCCTTAGTGTTCGTGCCACTTTTCTAAGATTTATTTTAACTTTTCAGATAGTTTCAATTCAACTCCACGTTTTTTCTTCATGTCTAAATGTGGATGTAGCAATCACGGCGCAATCGCACTCGTGCTAGACTACAGAACAACTGTTCTGGGTTCAGATCCCTAATGGGACTGTATTTTATAGCTGACCAAATGGTTCTAAGATCGACCTCACCTACACCAGATTTATTTACACCAGTAAAACAATGATCTTCTTGTGTCCGTTCTTTGACCTCTGCAATAAGTTCCTCATTACAAACAGAAATTGGACGTCCAGGTCTAGTTGCATTAGTAACCATTTCCACACCACTTTTGAACTGTGAATCCCACCTGAAAATCTGTGCACCAGATAAACAACTATCTCCACAAACTTGTCGCATCAATTCAACTGCCTCAGTTGCGCTCTTTTAGAGTTTTAAATAGAATTTAATGTTAGCTTTTTGCACCATGCTGATTACGTAACGATGCACCTCTGACTAGGTCAACAAAATGGCGGCTTATTTGTTTGCTTATCGGGCGGCGATGAAAAGTTGCCAGATCATAGGTGAAGGTTGCTTCTTTGGATTTCATGCTTTGCTTCCTAGATGGCATTTTTGCCTTGTCTATAATAGAATCAGTTGTATTACTTTATTGTCGGACCTTACATGCATCCATTGTAAAGTGGTGAATTCAATTCCATGCTTTGATCTATTAATATGTCTAGTCAGTACATAATATTTTTTAAACAGAGTAGTGCCTGGATTTCTAACACGCCTGCTAATCGTATTTTAGGCGTGAGGCATTTAGTTCTGAATTCATATTCCTAATTATGGAAGAAACCTTATATGTCAAAATATGGCACTCATACAATATTCCCAATATTGGTCTAACATGGTGCTCAAAAATGTGGAATGTCACCATGTGCGTGTGACGTTTAACCCCACTAGGACCGTACAACGAGCGACCAACACCCGGTGACACAAAGTGACATCATTCGGATGAGGATCACTCGGGCACAAGTCCCAGAAACCCTGTCCAACCGTTAGGTTGTATTAGGGCTCCCGACTACAGCAGGGTGGGGCTTTAAGATAATCAAAAAATTGCCTCCTATATTATGATGCGAATGACCTATACCTGACTGACTGACTTTCTACCCCACCAGGACATCACACAAGCGATAAACACCCGATGACACAAAGTACCACCATGTGGATGAGGATCGCAGTGGAGAGGTCCCAGAAACCACGTTCAGACATTTGGCCATATTTATGGCCTGCCTATATTGCGGCCCCTGGCAAAAGCCAGAGTGGGGCTTCAAATAACAAAAAAATTCATCCTAAAAAGGACTAGACGATAGTTTCGATGGTTTACTTATACCTGAAATCACATTCTCAATTCTGTATAAAGCAAATGCTCCAAAAAAAGTGTAGTTCTTCTTCTTCTTCTTCGCGTTCACCAGCTGTAAACTCTGGCGGAAGGTTCTGGTTGCTCGTCCACTACTGAACTGCAGTCCTGCTCCAGAAGCTGAGTGTTGCCTGTGCATCCGTTTTACAGATCTCATTCTCTTGAATACAGACTGTTGGTTCCTTGCCACTCTGGCAGATGCACTCAGACTTCAAGGGAAGCTCCCCAATTAGTCGACTCTTACGACATGCTTTTGGGGAGGCAGTGGGTCTATTCTTGTTTTCCATACAATGGGGCCCCAGAACCCACACGGGGGATATAAGTGTAGGTAACATCGTTGTCTCAATAGACCTATGTCGTTATCACCAAATATTTATCCAAATACATCGCAACGACATGGGATGGGATACCGCATGTTACCGACAACAACACAGCTAACTGCTTGAAACAACGGCGTTCGGCCAATCCAGACAAGATCAGTATACAACCTGGATTATGCCGAAGAGTTCCCCCGGGTCTGGCCGGGTATGAAATCAGCAACTTTTAAGCGTATCTTAACACACGTACTAATTATCTCCCCTTTCACGAAACTCAGAAACATATATATGTATAGACAACTGAGTCATATGTCTTTGTGTTTATGTTTACACATCTTAAACATAAGTCAGTATTTGTGCTTTGAAATTCCGCCCACAACTGCCACGTATTCCTGACAGTCAGCCAACATCCCGCCGCCTACATCCAAATCTTGAGAAGAAAATACACGAAATATGCGAATGGTTTATTTGATAGCATTTATTTATGGAACATACACAGTAATTGATTATTGCAGACTATACTAATGAACTGGTAGCCATACATACACCAGCGACTGGAACTGGTAGCCATACATACACCAGCGACTGGAACTGGTAGCCATACATACACCAGCGACTGGAACTGGTAGCCATACATACACCAGCGACTGGAACTGGTAGCCATACATACACCAGCGACTGGAACTGGTAGCCATACATACACCAGCGACTGGAACTGGTAGCCATACATACACACCAGCGACTGGAACTGGTAGCCATACATACACCAGCGACTGGAACTGGTAGCCATACATACACCAGCGACTGGAACTGGTAGCCATACATACACCAGCGACTGGAACTGGTAGCCATACATACACCAGCGACTGGAACTGGTAGCCATACATACACCAGCGACTGGAACTGGTAGCCATACATACACCAGCGACTGGAACTGGTAGCCATACATACACCAGCGACTGGAACTGGTAGCCATACATACACCAGCGACTGGAACTGGTAGCCATACATACACCAGCGACTGGAACTGGTAGCCATACATACACCAGCGACTGGAACTGGTAGCCATACATACACCAGCGACTGGAACTGGTAGCCATACATACACCAGCGACTGGAACTGGTAGCCATACATACACCAGCGACTGGAACTGGTAGCCATACATACACCAGCGACTGGAACTGGTAGCCATACATACACCAGCGACTGGAACTGGTAGCCATACATACACCAGCGACTGGAACTGGTAGCCATACATACACCAGCGACTGGAACTGGTAGCCATACATACACCAGCGACTGGAACTGGTAGCCATACATACACCAGCGACTGGAACTGGTAGCCATACATACACCAGCGACTGGAACTGGTAGCCATACATACACCAGCGACTGGAACTGGTAGCCATACATACACCAGCGACTGGAACTGGTAGCCATACATACACCAGCGACTGGAACTGGTAGCCATACATACACCAGCGACTGGAACTGGTAGCCATACATACACCAGCGACTGTAACTGGTAGCCATACATACACCAGCGACTGTAACTGGTAGCCATACATACACCAGCGACTGTAACTGGTAGCCATACATACACCAGCGACTGGAACTGGTAGCCATACATACACCAGCGACTGGAACTGGTAGCCATACATACACCAGCGACTGGAACTGGTAGCCATACATACACCAGCGACTGGAACTGGTAGCCATACATACACCAGCGACTGGAACTGGTAGCCATACATACACCAGCGACTGGAACTGGTAGCCATACATACACCAGCGACTGGAACTGGTAGCCATACATACACCAGCGACTGGAACTGGTAGCCATACATACACCAGCGACTGTATTCACACATGTACAGACTGCCCACATCTTCCTCGTTACGTCTGCTTTCCCCCGTCCCCCCACCCCAAACTCCTCAGCAACAACACATTGTAATTAACCTGTTCTCCAAGATGGACTCAGCATATAATAGTTTCAGGAAAAGTCATGGGAAGTAAAGGTGAGAAGCGTGATGTTTATCACATCACTCAAAGAATGCCGACTAGTCGTTAGAAATATTTTTCCAACACCAAAAAATACCTTTTACCGAGATAGCTACCAACCTACATATAAGGCAGTGCCTGCAACTGACTAAATACCTGCCTCTCTAGTATGAGAATAAGCGACATGATAAAGAACTAGATTACGTACATTGTTCACTAACTGTAGAGGTGATCTATGCATTAACTGTGAAGGTGATTTATGCATTAACTTTAGCGGTGATTTATGCATTAACTTTGAGAGTGATATGTGCACTAACTATGGATGTGATTTATGCATTAACTTAGGGGGTGATCTATGCACTAACTATAGAGGTGATTTATGCATTAACTTAGGGGGTGATTTATGCATTAACTGTGGAGGTGATTTATGCACTAACTGTGGAGGTGATTTATGCATTAACTGTGGGGGTGATTTATGCACTAACTGTGGAGGTGATTTATGCACTAACTGTGGAGGTGATTTATGCATTAACTGTGGGGGTTATTTATGCACTAACTGTGGAGGTGATTTATGCACTAACTGTGGAGGTGATTAATGCACTAACTGTGGGGGTGATTTATGCACTAACTGTAGAGGTGATTTATGCACTAACTGTAGAGGTGATTAATGCACTAACTGTGGAGGTGATTTATGCACTAACTGTGGAGGTGATTTATGCACTAACTGTGGAGGTGATTTATGCATTAACTGTGGAGGTGATTTATGCATTAACTGTGGGGGTGATTTATGCACTAACTGTGGAGGTGATTTATGCACTAACTGTGGAGGTGATTTATGCACTAACTGTAGAGGTGATTTATGCACTAACTGTGGAGGTGATTTATGCACTAACTGTGGAGGTGATTTATGCACTAACTGTGGAGGTGATTTATGCACTAACTGTGGAGGTGATTTATGCATTAACTGTGGAGGTGATTTATGCACTAACTGTAGAGGTGATTTGTGCACTAACTGTGGAGGTGATTTATGCACTAACTGTGGAGGTGATTTATGCACTAACTGTGGAGGTGATTTATGCATTAACTGTGGAGGTGATTTATGCACTAACTGTGGAGGTGATTTATGCACTAACTGTGGGGGTGATTTATGCACTAACTGTGGAGGTGATTTATGCACTAACTGTGGAGGTGATTTATGCATTAACTGTGGGGGTGATTTATGCACTAACTGTGGAGGTGATTTATGCACTAACTGTGGAGGTGATTTATGCACTAACTGTGGAGGAGGAGGAGGAGGAATAATAATAATAATAAGAAGAAGAAGAAGTAAAAGAAGAAGAAGAAGAAGAAACTGATAATAAAGGTGAACATGATGACAATGATGATGGTAAATCTACACAGAGGGGACATTTTTTCGACTTTATAAAGCTGGCGACCAGCATGTTGTTCTTGACTTCACTCGTCAACTGTACTTTGATTGACGACGCTTCTTGTACTAGTTCCGGGCTCCTATTGTGTGGAAACAAGAAAGACACACCGCCTCCACAACAAGCTGTCGTAAGAGACAACTAATTGGGTGCATCTGCCTGAGAGGTAAGGAACCAACAGTTTGTATATAAATATGTCAGTTGTGTAACACGGATGTGCTCGTAAAGCTCAGGTTCTGTAAAAAAAAAAAACTTACAGTTCAGAGATGGACGAATCACCAAATCTTTCCGCTGGAGTTACAGACGATGAAAGCTAAGAAGAAAAAGATTTATTTGTTTCAAAAAATAGATCATGCACAATGCGCCAAATCTGCCAAAGACATCGATGTAGTTGCTAGAACTGTTGAGCTTTAGCATTTTTATTTTAGTCAACAGTACACTGTATCAGAAACAGTTATTGCTAGAGCAGTGTCCAGGGCCTTGTTTAGCCAAATTCCCACGACAGCTTAAGCCAACTGATCTCGCGTCGAACCAGATCTCAGACAAGCGTGACCTAACCTGGCTAGGCTGACTCACGGCCAAGGCGACGACGAAGCGGTGATTCACAGTTTGACTACAACCTCACCTGTACGACCCTCCTCGGCTGAGTAATTATGTCCTTGGATTTAACAGGGATCTGACCTCGTTTGAGGAGGGAGTTGAGACATCGGAAATGGTTGTCATCTAAAAGACGCTAGGGCCGACAGCGGTAAAGTTGACCAGACGGGCGGATTACTAACCTGTATTTTATTATGCTGATACGAGGTTTGTCGGGAAACAGTTTATTTTGCTATCTCATCTCCCCCCCCTCTCTCTCTCTCTTTCTCTCTCTCTCTCTCTCTCTCTCTCTCTCTCTCTCTCTCTCTCTCTCTCTCTCTCTCTGTGTGTGTGTGTGTGTGTGTGTGTGTGTATAAGCAAACATGTAGGCAAGCAAATGCTAATTTGTATTGTAATTCAGATGTAAATCCCTGTCGTGTATCATCATCATATTCCACTGTATCCGTTAAGCGCCATGGGGAGAAACAGTTTTCACTCCAACACTCGATGGGTCGTATAATGTCTTTAATGTCATCTATTTGTTCTTGCTTGGTCGTCCTCCTGCTCTCTCGTTATCCCTTGATGGGAGGGTTGTGTGAGGAAAAAGGGGTTGGGGGGGGGGGGGGGGGGAGGCTGTGTTGGTAGATGTTGTGATTGAATTCTAACTAGTTGGCCGAAGCACAAAGTTTGCATGAATATTGTGTTAATGATCTGTATCCTGGAGCTCATACTTTTGTGTGGATGTCATGATGGCGGTGACAGTTGGTCAATCAATGTACGGGCCCTTGTCATCATCTGAGAAAATGTTTCCAACAGACGGCAAACTGCGATGTGTGAGTGGAGTACTGAAGATAACAATATTTCTTAAGAGGTCGAATTAGATGGTGGGCATAAAATGCGCTAACTAGATATAGGCCTAATTGGAAATTTTTACTAAAAATCTTGAAGGTAGGTCAACTAAAAATCTTGGTCAGATCAACTAAAAATCTTGGTCAGGTCAACTAAAAAATCTTGGTCAGGACAACTAAGAAATCTTAAAGTCAGGTCAGCTAAAACGTCTTGAAGTCAGGTCAACTAAAACAACTTGAAATCGGGTAGACTAAAAATATTGTGCACCGTATTTTACAATATATAGAATCTTTAACGTTTAAGACACATACAAATTATCCTTTTCATCCTATTTGGGTACATATCTTTAGTTTTAGTTGTATGCATCTGCAAGTTGTATCCCCTGCATGTTAAATTGACATTGTTTGTGGGATCCTGTAGCGTTAATTTGGAAACAGTCGCTCTGTGCCGGGAGTAATCGCGTGTTTAACATGATCATCTCATAATCTATATATATAAAAATCAATGTTTGTGTGTTTGTTTGGTCCATATAGACTCGGAAACTACTGAACGGATTTAGCTGAAATTTTCAGGATATGTTTGTTTTGATACCGGATTTTGAACCATCGTGGTTTGAAAGTCAACCTATCACTGTTAGAGAAAGGGGGCCACAATTTATGCCAAAATATTCGCAACTAATATTTATAACTTTAGTGATTTCTAATTATAGCCACGTTAGTAATTGCGCATGCGCCGTATTTACCATTCGCCGGCGAGTTACGTGCAGCCAACACCTTCTCTAATACTAATACATAGAGTAGGTCGTGGTACAGCAAACAAGACTATCTCTATATTTGCCACAATAACCATATTAAACACGATTTCTATTTTCTGTTTTTTTTTCAAACAACCTTCGATTGGGGGGGGGGGGGGGCAATCAAGGACTATCTCGACGTCGGCGCAGACAGTGACTGCGACATTAACTTCATTAACCGTGTTAGACACGTGCGATTTCTATTTCATTAATATATCTGGAGTATCTGTCTACGAGAAAACAATTGCCTGCGGTTTTGAATTGTGTTTTAATCGCGACATAGTAGTAAGGACACACATGTCTAATAGTTAAGTTCTCTTTTCGTTGTTCCGATTAAGTGGCTGCTTGGTCGAATGGTTAGAACACTGGGTTCATGTGCGGTAGACCTGGGTTCAAATCCGCAGTTGTTAAAATTGTTTTTACCCTGGACTAAAATAATATCCTCATCTGCTCTGTCGTGGTGACAGCACTAGCCATGTTGCCTTAATATAAAAAAAAAAAACAACAACAACATGTAAATGGGTAAACCATTTGATAATTAAAGTTGACCCTTTCGCATACTTATGATTGCATTGTTAAACTTTACAATTGCATGGTTACGCTGAAATTTTATAGATTTTCATTTATTTTCATTTAGATTTAGTTATTTCATCTGTGTTGGAATTTAAAGCTGTGCTGTTTACAATGGCGTTCATTTCCTAATTATGGTTTTTTTTTTCCTGTGTTCGTTTGCTTTTCAAGTGTTTTTTTTTTTTTCTCCTTCAATGAGGGAAAGAGTTGTCGGTGAATTTGGGGGGAGGGGGGGGGGCAAACTATTAACTGACAGAGCTTTAAGTCACAGTAACTGCTTTACCCACTTAAAGTAGCAGCAGCAGTAATAGTTGTTACACCAGGGCTGTTACACCACAGTGCTCTCATGGGAAGACCGCCGGTAAGGTTATGGCGTTCTTCTGTCGGCAAGTGAAATTATACATCCTAACCTGACCAGTCTGTGGCGACAGCACTAGCCAAACGGAACCAAATCTTCTGGCTCACGACTCTCTGTCTACTCCGATGGTAACACAGATAGCAGTGACATTATTTTAGTAGTTGTACTGGTACTTGAAGGATGATGTGGTAAATATTACACTAGCCATATTCACTACCTTTTACAATACCTGCTCCCTATTTTAGTCCAGATGAACAGGGATGTCAATGTCAGTTACAGCAACAACAAAATATCGCCAGTTAGTGATTTTCAAATCTTTCGAAGAGGGAGAGAGCAGTAGTCGGTGGAAGAGGGGAGGGGGTAATGACTTAAATTTAAGAGAAATTAAAGAGCTTTACACTTGATTTTCAAGTCCTCATTACCTAATTTGTTTATATTTTACTAACGCTACCTCCGCTTTTCTATTTTTAACGACTTACTTTGTTATTCACAAGTACAGTTGTAGCTTTACTTCCGTCCCCTATAAAAATACAAACAGCTTTAGCATGTGATAACCAAATAACCATTTTTGTTACTGTGCTAATAACACCATTTGAACGACCACTAATATAAAGACACAATTATAAGGTGCCTGTTCTAAAGTTGGAAAACCAGACTATCTCTATATCTGTGCAGAGAATGATTGCGACATTAACTGTATTAGACACGTGCGATTTTCATTGTCATTCTTTTCCAAAAACCTTTGATGAGGGAGATAGTAGTAGGTGGATTTAGTTGTGGTGGTGGGCGGGGATCAAAGACTATCTCAATATCTGAGCAGACAATGATTGTATTAGACACGTGCGTTTTCTATTTTCTTTCATTTCCATTTAGCCAAACTATGCCACAGCAACGCGTGGCCGGGTACAGCTAGTCATATATAAAACTCAACAATAACTAAAATCGCAGGTGCCTATCGCACCATGATACTAAGATTCTGTTATTGGTCGCCGAGAAAATGCTAGGGTAGATCCAAAATCCATCCAAAGAAGCACAGAGAGAAAGAAAGAGAGAGAAAGAAAGAGAGAGAGAGAGAGAGAGAAGAGAGAGAGAGAAGAGAGAGAGAGAGAGAGAGAGAGAGACAAGGATGAGTCTGTATCTTTCATTTGAAGGATGTGGACAAGTCGACATTCACTGAAAAATGCAGGCAGCGAAAAGTAATATGTTAAACAATGGGACTTGTTGTGACCAGTCCATGGTGCATCATTCATTCCAAATAAAAGATTTGTTTAAATTATGTCAGACCTGTTATTTTGTCCAAGCTTTTGTTAAACACACACACACACACAGAGAAAGAGAGAGAGAGAGAGAGAGAGAGAGAGAGAGGAAAGAGAGAGAGAGAGAGAAAGAGAGAAAGAAAGAGAGAGAGAGAGAGAGAGAGAGATCTGAGTCACTAATAAGCACAATCATGTAACGCTGTTATTCTTGCTTTTTGGGTTTCTGAAAGATAAAAGAGGGTTGCCGATGTCTTCTGGCCATCTTGCTGATGTGTCTCTTTCCTGGAATGTGATATCCCTGACGGTCTCTGATGCAAAAGTTATCACTGCCGGGGCTTTCCACTTCTTCACATTTGTTTGGCTTTCTTGTGTATATCTGTTATACCATGCCCTAATAATTGTTAAGTTTTGATTTTAGTCTTTTATGCGCATATCTCTAACTCCTCTAGATCTGTGTCACTTTAATTATTAAATAAAAATTGAACTGTATTCTGTACTTTTCCATATCCTCGTTCGTTCGATTTGAATTAGTCACGTCTACGTCTAACCTTTGATCTGGGAAGTTAGCCTTTATGTCTAGCTGGTGTCTGGCCCTGTTACCTGTCAAACCAACCAT
>CAJHNH020000051.1:477358-484670 GCA_905116865.2 Candidula unifasciata | reverse complement strand
TCTCTCTGGTTGGCCTTCTCTTTCCAAATGGTGACCCCACACATGTGCGTAGGTCCTCTCTTGATATTATCCCTCCCTCCATCTATTATTGGCCTGCCATGCTTTTCAACATGGAACAGAAGTTCATAATAGGGTAATTAGGACAATGAAACTGTCAAGTGTATGTGGAGGGCAGAAGGTGCTATACCACAGCTGGTGAAGCTCGAGGACCACAGATCCCACAATCTAGTAGTGCTCGAGGCCCACGGATCACACATCTAGTAGTGCTCGAGGGACCACGGATCCCACAATCTAGTAGTGCTCGAGGACCACAGGATCCCACAATACTAGTAGTGCTCGAGGACCACGGATCCCACAATCTAGTAGTGCTCGAGGACCACGGATCCCACAATCTAGTAAGTGCTCGAGGACCACAGATCCCACAAACTAGTAGTGCTCGGAGGACCACGGATCCCACAATCTAGTAGTGCTCGAGGACCACAGATCCCACAATCTAGTAGTGCTCGAGGACCACAGATCCCACAACTAGTAGTGCTCGAGGACCACGGATCACACAATCTAGTAGTGCTCGAGGACCACGGATCCCACAAACTAGTAGTGCTCGAGGACCACGGATCCCACAATCTAGTAGTGCTCGAGGGACCACGGATCCCACAATCTAGTAGTGCCTCGAGGACCACGGATCACACAATCTAGTAGTGCTCGAGGGGACCCACGGATCCCACAATCTTGTAGTGCTCGAGGACCACGGATCACACAATCTAGTAGTGCTCGGGACCACGGATCACACAATCTAGTAGTGCTCGAGGACCACGGATCCCACAATCTAGTAGTGCTCGAGGACCACGGATCCCACAATCTAGTAGTGCTCGAGGACCACGGATAACAACAATCTAGTAGTGCTCGAGGACCACGGATCACACAATCTAGTAGTGCTCGAGGACCACGGATCCCACAATCTAGTAGTTGCTCGAGGGGGGACCACGGATCACACAATCTAGTAGTGCTCGAGGACCACGGATCATACAAACTAGTGTAGGGCTCAAGGAACACGGATCACACAAAGTAGTAGTGCTCAAGGAACACGGATCACACAAAGTAGTAGTGCTCAAGGAACACGGATCACCCAAAGTACTAGTGCTCAAGGAACACGGATAACACAAAGTAGTAGTGCTCGAGGACCACGGATCATACAAACTAGTGTAGTGCTCAAGGAACACGGATCACACAAAGTAGTAGTGCTCAAGGAACACGGATCACACAAAGTAATAGTGCTCAAGGAACACGGATAACACAATGTAGTAGTGCTCGAGGACCACGGATCACACAAAGTGGCGGTACACTCTGACAACCGATCATACTAAGACCTAATCTACATTTCTCCAAGGTCATCTTAGAAGCAGGTGACCAGATGGGGGACCTAGCCAGCGTAAAAAGGATAGATATTTCCTTGGAAGCTTGGTTGCATCTGCCTGTGTGGCTTCTTTCTTCCTCCTTCTCCCTGTGAACTTCTTTCCCCTTCTGTGCGTGTACTGCTGTAAACTCTAGTGGAAATTTTTAGTTGTTTTTCCACTCCTGGACTCCTGTCTTGATCCAGAATTTGAGCTTTAGGTGTAAATCCGATAAGAATAAACTCACAGGGAGCAAGTACAGCGGGGATCTACAGTCATCAGTAGAAATTATCATCTTTCGACACACGTTTCGGCCCACGATTCCTAAACGCATTCGGAGGTGGGCCCACCTGAGTTCATGAAGCTCAGGGCTGGTTCCCCGCTGCACGGAATTACCGGATGGTGTTATACTTTCGGCCAGAGACAAGACGACTTGGTGGTTTCGAAGGAGGTACTGTGAGATAAGAAGCCGCCGCGACAGCGTAATTAAAACAGTCCGCATGCCTGGACGACCGAGCGACAAGCTTACTTTGGTTTACCGGACACATGTTGGACTTTTATTAGCAGTTGGCAGAGGGACACTGGCAGACAATTCGTACACGATGGACTTTTCAAAGGGATAAGAAACTCTTTTCCACTAGATACCCGGACCAGCTCACCGAGGCCCGTCCCCTACGTTGTTGCGCTGCGTCCAAAGCCAGCTAGATGCCCTTTCGGCCACCTCTCCCAGTTTTTTGAGTGCTCGTTTCCGTTCATTACCGCGCAATCCTAATTCTTTCACCACATTGTAGAGCGAAGTGGAAACGAGGCCTCTCGCTCCCACTTCGACGGCAAATACCCGTACTGTGTAAGCCTCGTTTCTCCTCAAACCGGCTGCTAAATCACTGTACTTCTCGAGCTTGTACAAATGATTCTCCTCCATACGCGACTCAAACGGGACCGTCAACTCAATCAGGATGAGTTGCCGTTTTTGCGCAGAATGGAGAACGATGTCCGGTCGCAGGCCGGTTTTACGGATCAACTCGGGATACCGTTTTCATGGCCTGGCAGATCAACCGCCAGTAACCAGTCCCTCGCAGAGTCTAGTACAGATGGAGCGAATGCGTTTTTGTTGACCTTACCAATTGGAACCTGCCCAGCCTTGAGGAAACGAATGGGGGCGATACTAGAACTGGGCTCTGGCGTTAGCCCTCATTCTAGCCTGGTCGACAACGGCTGCTAACTCCTTTAGCACCTTGTTGTGGCGCCAGGTATATCGGCCTTGACCTAGGGCTTTCCTGCACGCGGACAGGACGTGCTCAAGAGTTTGCTTTGATTTGCACAACGGGCAAGTCGGATCGTTGGTCGCAGACCATTTAACCATATTAACACCGGACGGTAATACATCGTACGCCGAACGAACGATAAAGCTCAGTCGCAGCGGGGTCATCCGCCAGATCTCACCCCATGTGAGTACTCTTGGCAATGCGCTCTCCAGGCTGACCCAATGGCCCTGCTGCGACTGTTGGGCTGCTTTCTGAACCCGAACCTCGTTTTCGTTGTCCCTCACCGTTTGTATTACCATGTCTCGGCGTTCTTTGGCTGAGGCCTTTGACCACCAATTGACTTTCCCGTGCCCTAGGCCTCGACGGTCGGTTTGTGTGTAACCCATTATCTCTCTCAATTTTAGTGCATTCTGAGCAGATTCTATCGCATCGAGGACCCTCCACTTGGTACCAGTCTTTAGAGCGGGCTGGACAGCGATGACATTTGGGTCTGAAGACTCGCGCAGAAGCATGGCGAGTCTTACTTTGCCGACTTTAAACTCTTCTGTTATTGATTTGAACGGAAGTACCAGCTTAGCCTGCTTACAATACAGAGCCACGTCGGTCAGACAAGGCGGTGCACCAATCCACTTTCTTAAGGCTGTGTTGATTTTCTTTTCCATGGCTTCCACTGCAGTCATCGTCACCTCGTAGACTGACAGTGGCCATAGGAGTTTCGGAATCAACATGAATTGGAGACACCATACCTTGAATTTCCCGACCAGCCTGCATCGCTCGATCGCGAGCAGGCCTGTAGCCAGTGACTCATGTATTCGCCGGACTTCCGCTCTGTCAGATAACTTTGAATCGTAAACGCGACCGAGGCTCTTCACCGGTTCCTCCAGAACCGTAGGGATCTTGTTCCTTGCCACCGTAAAACTGGTCGCCGACACCCTGCCCTTATGGATTGACAGACTCCTCGACTTCTGCGGTTTGAACTGCATACCGCTCCATTGGACCACCGCGTCCAATCTTTTCAGGATCGTGCGGGCAGACTCCTCGCTGCCCGTTATTGTAGTCGTGTCATCCATAAATGCGCGTAGTGGCGGCAACCAGTGATCCCCTATTTGAAGGCCCAGTCCGTAGCCGGCCGCCCCGTCTAACATGATCTGCATTGCCATGACAAACAGTATGGGTGAGATCGTACAGCCCATAGCTATCCCAATCTGCAACTCAGTCCACCTCGTGGTAAACGTCGAGGTAGAGAAGCGCAAAGCGAACTTAGAGAAATATTGCCCGACCATTTGACTGATCTGTGTCGGTACGTGAAACATGCGAAGGGCTCGCCACAGTAGCCTATGGGGGACTGCCCCGTAGGCGTTGGCTAAGTCCAACCATATAACGTGCAAATCGGTTCTCTCATGCTTGGCTCTCTGGATAGCCTCCCAAATCATGGTCGCGTGTTCAAGGCACCCAGGAACGCCTGGAATACCACCCTTCTGAACACTCGTATCTATGTACTTGTTAGTCATCAGATACTGTGTGAGCCGGCGAGCCATGACTGAGAAGAATATCTTACCCTCGACATTCAACAGCGAGATGGGCCTGAATTGGGAAAGACTCTTCGAGTCCTGCTCTTTGGGAATGTAGACCCCATTTGCCTTTGACCACTCTGGACATATGTGATTGCGGATCCACGCTTGTCTCAACAAGACGTGAAGCATTTCAAGGATTTTCGGGCAACGCTTGTAAAAAACGTACGGAACACCGTTCGGACCTGGGGCAGACTTGCCGCTGGCCTTTTTCACAACGTCCTCAACCTCAGACCAAAGGGGAGGTACCATTTTAAATGGTACCTTCGGCACCGAAGGCTGTTTTAGACCGCTAAGGATCTCTGGATTGTCATCGAGAGGCTCTCTCCTCTTTTTATCCGAGTACATCTTGCGTAGATGTAGCTCTAGTTCTTCCTGACTGACAACCAGAGTCCCAGACTTCGGTTGCTCGAATTGACCTCGGGCGAACTGATACGGGTCCCTAAAGAATTTCTCTCGCTCCCTTTTGGTTCTCCGTCTGTTGTTACAGAAACGCTCGTCGCGACAGAGGGCACTGTGTTTGTTCTTTAAATGCACCCACACTTCATACAGCCCCTCCCGTTCGCTGCATGTAGCGGCTTTGAACCGTTTTCTGAGGGCATTCTTGTCTGCCCGACACTTCAGAATGTCCCTCTGCCTCCTGCTAGTATTCTGCTTGGCACCCGGCTGTGCCTTTACTACTGTCCCGAACTCGCGGGAGCAGTGTTCATATATTACATCACCAAATTTAGTAAGCTTGTCGCCTAGCGACTTCTTGTTTAGAGTTTGTTTAAGTACCTCACATAATGTAACCTCCAACTTACACCACACCACCTTCTCGCTCGCAGGTGGAAACCTGATTCTGGAACGCACTTCTTCAGAAATCATCAAAGGTGCTCCTCCGCAGTCGACGTCATGGGCCTCTCCGGGCGAGTGGGGTTTACCCTGCCCGTCGTACCCTGACGACTCAGAAACTACCACAGGAGTGGTAGTTTTGCGACGGCGTTTACTGCGTGGAGCACCCTCGCATTTAATTCTTCCGGCATGCGTTCTCAGACCATGCAACCCCGTGAAGCTTTTTCCACATGTACAGAGCCAGCCCGGACGTTGGGCGAGTAACTCAGTCCGGGGGCTAGCAAAGTCGTCAACGAAGGTATCAATCAGATTGGGCCCTTCATTCTCCCCCCCCCCTTTCGGAGGGCCCTGGGGGCATATTTCATTGTGGTCTTACGAAATCGGAGGTATTATACTGTGTTAGGGGTGATCAACCCGGTCCACAGTCGACATCTGTCTCTGGCTTAGATATGTGGCCTATTTGTTTGCAGATTGTTTGTTCCTTGCCTCTGAAGCAGATGCATTCGGACTTTGAAAGAGACACCCTTTATTAGTTGCCTCCTAAGGCAAGCTTGTTAGGGATGCAGTGGGTGTATTCTTTGTTCTGCAAATTTGAGTCATGGAACCCACACGTGGAAGGAGTAAGGGAAGGGCTGGGACGCAACTAACAATCTGTTTGAAAACAAATATACCATTTCTTTAAAACTTCACGGTACAAAACATTCAAGTCTTAAACAAGAAAACAGTCCAGGATATAACGAATAGCCAAAATTTCCGATGTGCTCACAACAGATCTGCTAAAATACGAAGTGTTTAATATTTTCATGATTGTTTCAAGTATGTAAGAGATATTTAAATTTTCTGAAACTTCTCACCCTGTTTTTCAGTTCGGGAGAGTTCTGGTCAGCCGAAACCTAACCAACCTGCTGGACATTGACAACATCACAATCTACCTGCCGAGCTCCGATGCTTTCTTCAAATACGATGCTGAGCTTGGGGAAGCGACGAAATGGGCAACTCTACTCACGTACGCAACGCGTGAGTATATGTTTAAATCCGTGCATGTTTTCTAATTGATGGGTCTATTCTTACTGACAGTTTGTGAGATAACGTATCAAAAATTAGAATCGCAAAATGTTACTTACGCTTAATCCTGCTGCATGATAGAGACACTTGGACAGACACTTGAGTTGGGGAGCTGCGTGGTCTCGATGTATGGCGTCGGCCTCGAGTGCTAGAGGTCCCGGGTTTAAGCCTAGGTTTTTTTTACGTGGAGTTCTAGTAATTTGTGTGTTAGTGTGAGAGAGAAAGAGACAAAGAGATAGTGTGTGTGTGTGTGTGTGTGTGTGTGTGTGTGTGTGTGTGTGTGTGTGTGTTTATGATCCACCAAAGCATTTCAAAGATTCGTATGCCTCCCTTTCCCTCCCCCCCCTCACCTCCCCCCCCCCCCCCCCCCCCCCCCCCCCCCCATGTAGCTTAAACTCTGAACGAGTCAATTTTCGAATTGCCCTCTTAACAATTATTTTACCATCCCCCCTCCTCCCACAATTACCCCCTCCCCACCCCCGCCCCCCCCCCCAATAAAATACTTTGGGAAACACTGACTTTTACTATGACAAAAAGAGTCTTTGTTGTGTCTGCCTCGAACACCTGTACAAAAAAATATACGTACCTGTGATATAATACAGATAAAAAGCACCTGCCCCATGTATTTTCAGGTTTACTGTGTCTCTATTGTTTTGTAGCATCGTTTGAGGGTTCAATAATAAATTTATAAGAATATAAATAAAACTGTGCTATATAGAAAATAAACTGACTAATATTTTGAAATGATTTTAGGCGTGTACACTAAACATGAGAGCAGATGTGGTGTAGGGGTAAGACACTGGCCTGCGGATCGGAAGATCGTGGATCTGGGTCTTGACGAAGCCTGTCGTTCTTTCGTAAATTATCATGACTACTATGTTGACCCAGCCTTACATGGGTATCAGGTGAAGCCTGCAAAGTAAAAACGGCTAGTGTGATGCTGACCACATTACCACATCAATCAAGTGTCGATGGCCTATAAAACGTAGGTCTACCCTATATACCCAGTACGCTTGAAGGTGTGGACAATGTTTCATTACCTTAAAGAAAACTTAAAAAGAGATCTTATATTGTGGGTCAGGTGGGGTGGGAGTGTGGGATGTCCAGGCTGTGTATAAGCTCTCCCCGGTTCCAAGGCCCCCTGACTGTGTGGTGTTAATATTCAACAGGCGATTCCTTCAACAGT